>CAXIVC010000136.1:0-44002 GCA_964035585.1 Polytrichum formosum | reverse complement strand
AGCTCGCATTCAGCACCTGACTAGCTAGCGGCATCTGTACAGGAATCATCAAGCACAACAAAGCAACAGTAGCGGGAGCATGGCTATGACAACATTCTTCTCCGTGAGTGATGAACAACGAATGAGTTCTGATGCTCGCCGGAACCAGAATAACCGGTTATTCGAGCATGGATAACTTTCACGCTCTCGCACTATTGACAGTGCCTGTCTATTGACACTGTAATCTGAATGTGACGTACGTACCTGAGAGAATTGGACTGAAGGGACCATAGAGGGTGTCAAAGAGACACCAAGCTGCACAACACTGCTGTTCCGCCCGTACAGAGCTTCAGACCTGCATAAAATTCGAAGCGGAAACGGATATGACAGCGATGCTTACAGATGTATGCTGCAGGCGGAAGGCAACATGCCGAGACAAGATATCACGGAGAGTTTTGCTTCTATCAGCGTAGAAGAACTATTTGTGCTCAATGCCTGCATGAAAGTGATCATGTGCAATGACAGCAGACAGGTCCAACGCTCACCTGTGATGACTGTTAGCACCGACAGCGTCGCTGTGCAACTGGGGCTGCTGTTGTTGCTTGGACGTCAACCCAAAATCGGGCTGCACCGCATCAATGGTCATAGGCGCATGCAACAGATCAGGATGCACTTTGCTAGGCTCTGTGCTATGCCGTCTGTGGCGCATCTGAGTAGCGCTGTAACTTTCTTGCTGCTGTTGCTCCTGCTGTTGCTGTTGATGCTGTTGCTGTAGGTGTTGCTGTTGATGCTGTTGCTGTTGCTGTTGATGTTGTTGCTGTTGTTGCAAGGAGTGATGCGAGCTGCTAAGTGCATGCTGCTGTTGTTCTGCTTGTTGGAACTGGTTCAGCCGCGAGAGCAGCTCTTGACCTGCTGCTCCAGGATCCCACTCTGGATAATTGGCCTGTACGCATGTCATGCACATACACATGGACAATGTATGCATTGAATTGTGAGTCATACTCGTGGGACAGCATGGTCCCTCTGACATGCAACATTGCAGTCGTTGACTAATATAACCTTGGCGCTTGACGCATCAGTAACGCTTGACGCTTCAATGGGTAAGCGCCCTATCAACATGTATAATGCAACAACAGCAGGCGTTTGCTAGTGGCTCGAGTAGAGGGCATACCGTGAAGTTGATGAAAGACTTCTCCATCTTGCCCTGCGCAGTTGTGTCTCTGCCTCTGCTAGGCCCAAACTTCGCATTATATTGACCGGTCCTTTGCATGACATCTCTTGTATCATGGTGCGAGGCAGTCATTCCTACTGCTGATGCTGCCCGAGCAGGGTGTTGACTGTTACTGAATGTGTGCAACTGACTCTGATTGTTAGCAGCAGCAGTAGCAGCATGATTGGCTTGTGCGCCTGCTGCCACATGCTTTGCTGCACCAAAAGGTGCTGTTCCACTGATCAGCATGCTAGGCGTAGACTGTCCTAGCTTGACATGATTAGTATACTGAGCATTACTGTGCAGCGGATGCAGGGGTGTTCCCACGGCTGCTGTCGCTGCTGCAGCTGCAGTCGCTGTATTTGCATGCTGTCCTTGTGCATTTGCTGACTGATCAGATGCATGTTGCGGTGCGACACCTGAGACAGCAGGCATGGGACCAAACAACTCAAGGTGATACATCATTGCGCGGCATCAAAAGAAACATCACCCTCTGGCAGTTTGCAATTGATTACAGCAATCATCGAGCAGCGGGTTGTGCAGAGAGTTTGAAGCAGGCCCCATGCGACATGTCAAAGACTATCGCATTAAGCTAGTGTGCCTACCTGGCTTGTTGACATCATGATCTAGACCGTCAGCAACAGGTGCCGCATACTGCTCGTTGCCATGCCTGCAGAGCCAGCACAAAGCACACAGGCAGGACATGCATCAGGTGAAGCACTTGTGCGCATACACAGACAGCACTGCAGTGGATGTTTGAGAGGCAGCTAAGCTCGACCAGCCGCGTAGTACGCTAGGCGCAGGGGTCTCTAAAGCTGTTATCGCTGTGCCTTGCGTCCGGCTCTGAACGACCGTAAATGGATGCTGAGCACGCTTATACTGTTACAGGCACAGCACTGAGGGCGATTTTGCAGTGCAGCATTGCTTGCCACACGCGAGCGTGGTGTTCATTAGAGTGCATGCATGTATTCATAGTGCATGCATGTATGCATAGATGCACACCTGTTGAAGTCAAAGAGGCTATAGCTGCAGACACTGCCAAGGCCTTCAGCATCAACACTATGCTCAGCAATAAAATCCAATATCAGCTGACTGCTAGCTGGCAGACTGAAGCACAAGATCAGAGGCCTGCGTGATATCAACCAGATAAGCGTACAGCACCAGATGAATACGATGCGCCATTCATGAGCAATGCGGGTGTGTACAGGCGCAACTCTACTATAGGCCTGCGCGAGCGACTGTAGCTGCAGTATATGATGCAGATTTGCATGTGAAGCCAGCATGCGTCAATCAGACAGCACTGGTGTGTCACGAGAGCTGTGCAATGCGCTTTTGAAACCATTGCTCAGCGCTATACGGAAGTGCAGGCACAGGATAGTAGACTACTGCCATAACAGTCAGAACACACACGAGAACTATTGCACTTACCCTAGCAGCACGCCTAGTAGCTCCTGAAAGAACAGCTGAGCTTTGAATGGGAACAGCCGTGTTACCTCCTGCGCCGAGCACAGGCGTCGCGCAACAACGAACAGCCGTAATGTAACTCTCTACCGCAGTGCATGATCGGACGACAGCATGACACAATCGCAGTGTTGACGGATGCTGACCGGTCTGGGATACGGACGCTGTTGAGATTAACTGCCGCGACGATGGTCGGATGCGTCATCTGTTGCACATGCTCAAACGAGTGCTTCATCAGCGCCATACCTGTTTGACATGCTCTCTGTGAGCTCTGCCTTTCCAGCCCTCTGGCATGTAGTGAGTATGGGCAGCAACCTTCACTCAATATGAAACATATACAACAGAGACACAGAGCATTGCTTATCATCACCAAGCCTGGAGATCAACTCGTCTTGATGCCATCATCATGCTCGAATCGCGTGACCACAGAAACATGGCAGCGCATGCATTTGAGACTTCTCAGCGCGGCCTGAGCGGTCTCTCGACAGCTAGCATTTCAGTGATATGGTGCGTAGTCTGTAGCGAAATCGTTACCTTAAGCAAGCTGTCTTCAATGTCAGAGGGTGCAGTGTACTGTGGGACTTCATCAGCGCGTGGTGCTGCTGCTCTGCTACCAGCGTACACTGCTGAGAACACTCCTACATACCTGTGAGTGTCATGATTCAGTGCAGCAAAAGCTCAGGAACACGGGGCAAACAAACGCACTTGATGTCATTGAGTACTCCACATGGAGACGTCAGCACCTCTCCCGTCACAGTCACCTGAAGCGGGCAGCGCAAATGGTGTCTAGGCAGCATGTATACTCGTGGTTCGGGAGGCTTCATTAGTGGAGAGAAAACATGGATGCCCACTGAATGGAGCGTACAGACATCCTCTATCCATACGAACTAGCTGCAAACGCTGTACAAGTGGAGTCTAAGCAGATGGCTTAGCGTAGTGTACGATCTTTTCCTTTGCTTACACGGTCAACTGCAGCCTCTAAGAAACGAATGCAGTGAGCTTACCAGAGCAGATTTCTGTCCCATAGCTTGACATGTAGCAGTATGCTGTCCTCCAGCATTGTAGCAGCCAGCAGCACAGCTACTACTGCGCCACTCACGAACCTGATGCACACACGCACACAACAGCAGGTCGACCGCTTCGGGCTTGAGTGTATGCGCCTTCATAACACATAGCATGCTTGGGCCGCGCTGTGACTAGTGACATGCACAGCAAAGGCCTGTCAGCGTCTGACGTTTCAAGACTAGCACCTTATGCTTAGGCGCTCTGAACATCGCTGTTAGAAGTCAGCTTAGTGTCCGAAGTGTTCGGTCAATGCTTTGAACGAATAACATCGATGTGCGTGCAGCTATACCTGACGATGCGCATAGCGCTAGCCCATACAGGCGCAGGGAATGCTCTGAGGTAGGTAGTCGCATGTGCATAGCTGCCTTGCATACGCCTGCAGTGCAAGGAAAGCACACACAACAAAAAGCAAAGTGCACACAGAGGTCATTGAACCAGTGCCTATATCGTAGATGCATGTGCTACAGAACGCTGACTCGCACGCTACAGTTGCCCTGACACTGCGTACAGCAATTAAATCCGCCTGCAACATACTGACACGCCAAAGTAACACGTGTGTAGGTAATCGCGCTGATTGCTGTGACGATAGGTTAGCGCACGAACCTGTTGAAGAAGTGCTGCAGCTCATTGAACTCTCGGAAGGTCCAGTTCGCAAGCGGGCTCCACTCTCGGGGTCCAAGATAGTTTCTACTTGCATGCCACTCCTGCAACAGGAACACAGTTACGATTGCCGTGCTATGTTAGTGGGCGATCGCAAGCAAATGTGCATGCAGAACTACCGGTCATCAACGCATTAGTGCCAGAAGAGGTGCTCTCGAAGCTGATTTTTATGCATACTGTGCACCGACCGTTGCAAGCAAATCAATACACGACTTGGAATTTCAACGTTACAAGCGGAAGTGTCGACAACGCTACAGCTCGAAACAGATCTGAATCGGCCAGACCACGGTGGATTGCAATTCTCTCACTGCTCTCATGTACCTGAGCATTCTGCAGGAAGAAGTAGATGCTCATGAAGAGCAGCAGGAAAGGCATCAGCAGCAGCTGAGCAACTCCTACAGCGATGAACCTGCAATCACATTGAAGCACATCAGTGTGCAGTAAGAAAGTGTCCCTCACTGCTACGTGAAGCATATGCAAGCCTTGTGTACACAATCTACAATACTCGCGTATACAGCGTACACCGACCGCGCCGTTACATAGCATTGTCGCAGTTGGCATGCCATACTATGCGGCACTAGAGCGAAACATGTAATGCGAGTGCCTGATAGCTGAGCGTCTGCTCACCTTGTACTGAGAGCTTTGGTGTCATTCAGGAACTGCCGCCTGATAGTGAACTGCACATGCACAGATAGCATGAGCACAGAGCAGCGCAAGGATGACTTTGCCGCAGGAATGTCACTGCAGCGCATATTCGTACTTGTGTGCAGGTGCAGCAGGTGTCGAAAATGACTTGAACGAAGACATTTGCAAACGGCAGGTGAGGCTAGCATTTCGTTACCTAGGACGACTTGGACGGTATGGTAACATCACACAGCTGCTGCAATTGCTTCATGTACACAAGCATGCTTACCTTATGATTGAACATGTGGTCCAGCACGCAGAAGTGCAGAGCCCATTCAAGGCTCTTTGTGAGCCGCTGTGTGTAGTGAGGTTGTGGCTCCTGTGCATTGCCGACATGACTAATGTGTTGTTGTCGATGATGCTCTGACCTATCTTCACTATTGGCTAAGCCTGCAGCACACGCGATACAAGCGCGCTAGGAGCATTAAAGCATCCTATATGCACACAACTCACGCCAAGAACACAGTTTGATGCGAACACACGTCATCCCATCAATTCTGTACAATACTTGAGTGCTAGCGTGGTCGAGCTCCCTGTAATGTCCGTTCAGATGTGCAGCAAGGCTTGAATGACCACAAACCGCATACCAGAAAGGGCAGCAACCAAATGCAATATACCTGCGAGTAGTTCAGCCAGAGCTGGTGTTAAAGGTAGGCTAGTGTTCAGCACTCCCTTGTTGACCATCGCTATCAAGTAGTTCTCTTTTCTCATGATGCGGCTGCAAATGCATAGAAAAGAGCATCACCGCTTGATGTTGACGTTGATCATATCCGCAGCGCACAATGATTGGAACACGACGGATGTGATTTGCACGTCTTACAAGCACTGACGTACGCAACGTACGCAGAACCACATGCATGGATGCATTACCGACCAAGAGCTCACTAACCTTGCGATGTCGTGGGCTGTTAGCCCTTTCTTGTGTATCGCTACTCTGTACCTACTCACAGCGTAACAGTAGCAGAAGAAACGTGCACGGCTGACTTGATCACAGGTTCGTCAGGCGCTTACAAAGCCCCTACTTGCATAGAAGCATTCTGTTGACATGTGTTCTGACAGCTTTACAGGCTGCATGTCCTCTACATGCTGCACTTTACCTGCCACTGCTCTGCAGAGCTAGAAATCTGCTCACAACAGTGCTCCATTCCACGCTACGCAAATCGCGTTCACTGCATGCAGCGTATAGAGGCACGAAGGCAAAGCAGCTTGAGCATTTGTGCAAGTGACCAGCATCGAGATGAACGACATTAAGGCACAGCGGCGCTCCAACATAGCAAGCACATGCTTATCCAAGCAGTCGTGCCATAGTAACGAGCCCACGAGACTGCAGTAGAATCTGCGATACCAACATGATCACAATACGTTCAACAGCATTGAAAAAGATGAGCGCTATCATTATCTCACCTGATGCCAAGTCTGTCTCTGTAGAGGTAGTGCATGTCAAGAGCATCCTTGATGCTTGCCCATAGCGAGAGCAAAGACCATAGCCAGTACATCAAGAACAGCAGGAAGTACATCCAGACTAGGATGTGCAACCCTCCTAGCCTATGTAGAGCACCTCTGTCGAATAGCCAAATGCAGAGCAATCATGTCGATACGAGGCAGTGGGTGTGGTGATCAATTGGTGCAGGCCAACTAAATTACACGTGCGTGTGAGTGTGAACGCTGCTTGGTCGTAAGCGACGACACCCAGACTACACTTGACTAGATGCATATGCATGGCAAGCTGTCGATCAAGGGAGGACAGTGGAGTGCACGCACCTTGACAGATAGTAGTGCAGGTCATGGCAGCTAGCTTCATCTCTGCAGCTCATCAGTGCTCCCCAGTCCACAGCACCAAACAGGAACGTACTGCAACAACAGGCAAAGACACATGAAAACGATTACGTCACGATTCCTCGGATTTTGCATGTGTATGCATACAGGGAAGTATCACTGAATCGCATGTGAACAAACACCGATCAGTTTGAAGCTACACACAGGTGCAAGCTCTTTACGGCCGCGTGCCAACCTTACAGCACTCAATGGCCAGCGCAAAATTGAGCAAACACTACAGAGAGGCGGTCAAGCTTACCTGAAGCAGACAGTGAAGCCTAGAATCAGCATATTGGCGACTCCTGAAGCTATGATCGTGGACAGTCCTCTGCCCAGGTAGAACGCATACATGGCACTGAAGAAGGCATCCAGATCAGATACGGGAGCCTGCAGAAGACGAAACACATGCAGGAATGAGCACATCGTTGCTTTCACTCCTGGATAGCAAAGCGAAACACTTTCAACAACAATCTTACCCAGTCATCAGCAGGGTCCTGCATCAGATGGTACTGCGTCGCAGCTCCATCAGCGCCGCCATCCTCACTTAGCAGACCAAAGCCTTCACCAGCTTGATGAGCACTAACAGACGAGCCACGGCGATTCCTAGCTCGACGCAGCGCTCGTGCAAGCCCTGAGGCGGCAGAGACAACGCTGTGCATTCAGTGACTTACGAAACCTATGTGTGACTCAAAGGCTAGCTGAAACATTTTCCCTCACACCTAGACGGTCAAGGAAGCGCTGAGCGCCTGCTTGCAGATCGTTCAGGCCCCGAGCTAGACCTCCGCCTTGCAGTGGCCCAAGAGCGACTCCAAGCCTGCATTCAGTATGCATACGGACGCATGAGTACATGACATCATTGCAAACACGCCTGATGACTCCAGCGGCAAACCTGAATTGGGGGCTGCCATGCTGTGCTGAGAAGTTGTTGGCACTGCTGACGCCTCGAGCTCTGGCTTCGTATTCTCGCTGTGAGGGGCGAAACATCACACGACAAAGAGTTCTTAGCTGAAGTTGCCTCTGGGCCTTGCAGCACGGCAATCAGCACCCACCCTCTCGTCTGCGTGCAAATCTTGCAACTCAGCCCAGACTGGGTGCTCTTCGACTTGTACAGGGCCCTGATGCTGCTGCATTGCACTGCTTTCTTCACGCAAGATCACGCGCGAATTCGATCGCACCCACTAGCCAAATCAGGCAGCTACGACCGCGAGCGCATTAGTCGCTGTGTTTCGTGGTAATTTGACTGCTAGCAAGGCAGTCTCATGATCAAAGCGTGCTGGGGAGGCTGATCACAAGCGGATCATATCGCGAAAGCCCTTCGACATAGCTTGCTTATCTGTGTGGGGTTACGGTGCAGCTGAGCTCAACCTCCACATGTGATGGCATGCGCCTATTGTACGTGAAGGTGGCAGGTCTCTTGGTAGCAGCTCAGTTGGCTTCAGCGTTCTTGCTTCCCTTCTCTCGATCTTTCTCTGCTGCACGACACACAGCGAGAGGTTGCCGTTGTAGCATAATGCTAGCAGCAGCAGACAGTCGAGGTGCATCGGCAGGGACAGCATCGGATGATGTTCGCTATATGCAGCGAGCTCTGGAGCTAGCGAGGCAGGGCTTGGGTAGAACGCGTCCAAATCCTGCTGTAGGCTGCGTAGTCCTGTCGTCAGATGGAGAGGTGTGCATTGTACAGTACTCAAAGCTCGTGTGCAATGCTCGCGGAGTTAACAGAATCGCCTATCTATCGATCTGTGCTTAGGTAGTGGGCGAAGGCTACCACCCGAAGGCTGGAGAGCCGCATGCAGAGGTGTTCGCCTTGAGACAGGTTCGTCACAGCCTCTCGCTTGACTTGACTGCGCCAAGATGCATATAATCTGACGTCTAGACATGTTCTTGTTACGTAGGCAGGTGAGAAGGCTCGCGGTGGTACTGCATATGTAACTCTGGAGCCCTGCAACCACTATGGCAGAACCCCGCCTTGCTCATCGGCACTGCTCGAATGTGGCATCGGAAGGTAAGGTACATCATCACACCGATCTGTTCGACTCCCAAATGACGAGCAGACGAGGGACCTACTGAAGCACCTTGCACGTGTCTTTGAGCAGAGTGGTAGCAGGCATGGTCGACCCTGATCCTCGTGTGGCTGGTGGAGGGCTGAGACGCCTTGCTGAAGCGGGTGTGGATGTCAGCGTAGGCATCGAAGAGACAGCTTGTAGGTGCGTGTATGTGTGTTACTAAGTTAACTGATCTTTGAGCGCTGTACAAGCTATCGCTTGAGGATGCAGCAGAGGACTCAGTGGACGCGCTCGTGCATGTCGCATGCACAGACAGCTGAACGCGCCGTTCGTGCATCGCATCATAGCTGGAGCTTGCACAGGAACATATGGGATAATGCACAGCAGCGCACACATCGACTCGGACGACAGCAGCTTGCTGCTTGTCAGTGAGCAGAGCGAGGCACCGCCGATACCTTTTGACCATGAGGTATGCCTGATTGCCATTCGTGATTACTTGCTGTTACATCACGAAGCGCGTTACATCAGACTTTGCAGTATACGGTTCGAGCGTCTGTCTCCTGTCATTTGGCCATACGTTTGTGTGCTGTCATGTGCCCGTTGGTTCCGCAGGATTTTAGCTACTGCGATGCTGTCATTGTGGATGGCGCTCTTGGAGTCGCACAGTTGCAGCATTACAATAATGATTTAGCTGAGACCTGCTGCAGAATCATAGTAGTGCGCAGTCATGCTGAGCTAACAGCAGTGATTGCCGCTGTACAGAGTACGCCTGTCACAGCAGATCACACATCAGCAACAACAGAGCTGTTGTTCGTCAGCGACAAGTGAGCTATGATAGGCAGCGCTCGTGTATGTGCAGTTTGCATATGTTTGATCATCTGAACGCCAGCGTGATCGTATATCTTGTGCATCTTGTGCTACTGCATGAGAATGACAGTGAAAGCGCAGAGCCAGGAGCAGCAGCAGCGCTACATACACTGGGCGTTCCTGTCACACACCTAACGCCACAAAGTGTACACGAACAGAGTTCTGCTAACGCATCTGCTGGACTAGCGATAGCGCTGTATCTGCACAGTAAAGGTCTGCTATCAGCAGTATGGAGCGTGTCTTCAAGCTTGCGAGCTGATGCTTTGAACGCTGGATGCATACAGTGCTTGCGCTGTGCGGTACCTGCTAGTGCTATAAGCAGCACAGCGCGAGCAGACTTGCAAGCATTCATGCACAGCGGCGGAGCACGTATGCCAGTAGGTGGCGTTCAGTCTTCAGATGAGGCGCAGCAGAGTGCAACGTGTTCAGCAGCAGCATTGGCTACGGTAGATGTTGTACAGCTGCGCAGTGGTGCGGCAGTGCTGCAGTCCCAGCTTCTGGCGCAACCATCAGACACAAATGCAACGTGAAGCGTGTATTGAGTCCAAAGTTGCTGTGCTCTTGCAATGCTGACAGTGCGTGTGTGACGCTGCTGCGGTCTGCGTGCGTCGCGACTAGCGACACATTTGCGAGCAGCTTTGCGATTGAGAGAACGCGCAATAGTCTGACCGCTAGGCGGCGAATTTTTAACCACGTGGGTTTGGGAGGAGGAGAAAAAAGGGGGAAAAGAGGAAGAGAACAGAGGAGGAGAGAGTTCGCCTGTCCAATGCAAGGCGTACCCTGGCTCGCGTTTCAATCGCAAGGCTCAGGCAATCATTGCTGCTCAGAATTTGCAATGTCCTATCGTGAAAAGTTTTGTAATAGCAATTCACCATAGCAGCTTTACACCATCGTTCAACGAGCATGTTGCCGCACCAGCCGAGCCACCAAAGCGCTGCATGTCAAACCAGATGTACTACTAGACAGAACGCCTGCTCACTCAACCTACACAGCTTCACGGATGTGCTACAATGCTATTGACCTGGTCAGACCAACCGCTCCGGAGAGTCCAGTGCTACTTTCACAGCCTTTACTGTTCACCCTCAGTACAAACTTGCACCTTGCTGTAATGGCGCTGCCAAGCAACCAACAGGTTGTGTCCACAAGGCCGTGACCCGCATGTCGTGTCACGAGCCTGAGAGCATCGTGCTTATGAGGCTCCTTCTGATATGCGTATGCGAGCTCGCAAAGCTCTGTGCATGTTTAACAGCACCGCATCCCGTGCTGTAGAGCATGTATCGCGTGTTGATGTCACATCCATGCTCGCTAGCCAGGATCCTGCTATACTTACTGTTATGCTACGAACAGATGCTCATAGCGCCATTGCAAGCTTGACGCATTAAATGGGTCTCTCCCCTAGTGCAAGGCTTTTCTTAGTGGTACCCGGTAGTTACCAGCATCATATTGCGTACGTGCTTTGCTTCGACACTCAAAGGCAGTGATCCCACTGCTGAGACACGCACTCTCACGTGTGCCTTCGTGCAGCGTGAGCGTGACAGTCTGAACCGTGCGTCTCGCACAGGGCAACAGCCTTGTGATTGTTTGCGTTAAGGGTAGAAAGCTGCTGCCCCTGAGAAACCGCATCAGTTCTCAGCAGCTACAACTGTGCATCGTGTCCAAACGCTGTCATCGTGATGCGTCTCGTGTTCTGCAGTCCCTGAGCAGTGGGTAGACCATTGTAATCTGATTGTGTGAGCTGTACACCAACACTTGCGGCATGAGCTGCAGCATGCTGCATCCTGCGGTACAGCAGACCTATTCTGATAGCTGATGCCGATAGTTCTGGCTCGTTCCGCCTGCTGTCGCATTGGAGCTAGGATCGAGCGATTCCCTGCGCTACGGATGCTGCCAGAAGCGCTTGCACATGCCCCTACATATGTATAATGTAGGCTTGCACGCTTTCCTTGGCTAGCAACAGCTTGTGGGACGCGTATTCCTTAAGTCGACACTAAGTCGACATTCCGGCCCATGCTATCGAAAAGTCGCCTCTCCCTAGGCTGCCATGACAGTGTTGCGTGCTCACACAAATTTTTCAAATTCTGTTTGGCGCCCAGGTCGTTCGCATACCTTTCGCGCTACTGTTCTGCGATACTTAAGAGCACAGCGTCCAGTAGGATGATGGAAGATACTAGTCTAGCTCCAGTGGAAGTCACTTCAGGCGACCAGATGTCTCGTGTCGAGCAGCACGGTTCCCATGGCATTCTCAGCGAGAGCAAGCACACTACAGCGCTTGTCAGCTGCCCTGCAGCATCAGACACATCGCTCGACCTGCAAACATCCCCACTCTGCGCCCAGAGTGCTCAAGCAAACTCAAGAGGTAAGGATCAGAGCGCTCTAGGAACACCAACTGCCACTCCGGCCCTCACTTCGTCTCTCTCTGCTGCGTTCATCGATCGCAGACGCGCAGCATCTAATCAAGTTTCCTTGGCTGAGCAGCAGTCTGAAGCGGTCAGCTCGTAGGTCTGAAGTTATGCGCAGTCTGGAGTTCGCTGCAATGACGCCTCTGCCCAAGTACGATGCAGCCACAGCTACAGACCTTGGTGATGGACAGACTACGCAGCCTCATGGCCTGCAGCTAGCGCCAAAGATCCATGCAGTGCAGCACGAGGTCACACCTGCACCTGTGCGGCGGTGCTGTCGCCGTGTGGTCACGTTTGCTAGCCCCCCTTCTCAGACCAGCGACAAACAGACCAACAGCAAGCAGCAGTGTGCATCACAGCCTCTGCTACTGCTGCAGCGCTGTCTGAAGCTCAAGCTGGCACAACTGGAGCAGGACGGGCAAGGAACAGTAGCAGCCGCTGTCTGTCGAGATCTAGCCAAGGTGGAGACTGAACTCCTCAAGCTACAACAGGTGCATGAACCTGCTTTGGAGACGAACAGACTGTCACAAGGCGTTGCCCGAGATACCACCAGAGCTGCTCGTGTCAGCATCCTGAAGAAGGCGACACCTGAGCCGGTGTCAAGCTGTGAAAAGACACCTCCAATCACAGTGACCAGACGCCTGAGCTACGCAGCCCCTCACAGCGCACAACTTGAACACGATGCAGCAAAGGATGAGACTCGACCCTCTACGCCACCTCAGCGTCTGCCTGCCCCTGGGTTCAACCGTCTGCTGTCTAAGATTACTGGACATGGCACCTCAACGTCAAGTCAGGGTATCAGCAGCGCACGAACAGAGCAGACTAGCGAGACAACAGAGACCAGTGTAGCTGCGCCATGTGGCTTTGGTGACTGGGACGTCATTGCAGCAGCAATCAATGTGTATGAGCGCACAGCAGCCACAGATATCAGCATGCAGCTGCACACAGGCAGTGCAAACAACTTGTGCTCACGCTTCCATGCTGCTGCTGCGGACACAAGCACAACACCAACCTTGCCAAGCATCTCTCCTAGCAACACCACTCATGCAGCTACAGCAGTTGGTACAATAGCAAGCAGCGTGGACCAGACTACGACTCATCGGGACGAAGGTTGCGTTGATGCTGATGCATGGTGGCCGAGTAAAGAGCTGAGTGATCCAGACAGTCCTACACCAGCACCGGCTCTGACAGAACGCTACCGCACAATGGCAGAGCAATGGGCAGTCACAGCTGATCACGCATCAAGCAGCAGTCAGGACAGTGACAGCAGCAGCAGTAGCAGCGGTGACGCATTTGCTGAGACGCAAGGTCAGACATACTCAGCACAACCTCGAGTGTCAGCTACTTGCAACAACAGCGCTAGCAACAACAACAGCAACGGCAACAGCAATTGTGCTAGTGTGAATATGTTGCTGTCAGCATGCGAGAGCCCGCCACCGCCTCCCCCAGCATGCAGTGACAGTTACACTAGCTCACCAACAGCAGATGTTGACAATGACAATGAAGCTGCCAATGACACACTCCAGACACACAGCAGACGCCTGGCAAGCGCAAGCTGCACAGTCACACTAGCAGACACAGCAGCCAGAACAGCAACAGCATCAACAGCTGTTATAGCAGTGGTGGATCTGCCAGTGACACCCAAGGCTGAAAACCTTGTGCTGCCTTTCCACACAAGCGATGAAAACTGTGACATTGACAACAGCACTACAGTCATAGCTAGTACACCAACATCAGCAGCAACAACGAGCAGACCATTGCAAGCCCAACAGGCTGCTGGACGCACATCTGGCCGCAGAGTTGCCTCTCTGATCACGAATGCACCATCATGGTCATCAGTCACATCGTCACCTCTGTGCTTGTCACCTGATGATTCATCACCAAGTTGGGCTGAACTGAACAAGGAGAACATTCCTCCAGGGACAGTGTTTGCTAGTGGAAAGAGTAAGAAGCACAAGCACGCGTCACAGGCAGCAGAGAACAGCATGATTGCGCCTGCACACAGACGGAGCAAGAGCGCTCAACACCTGCGAGAGGCTCTTACATGGTCGACACAGTCGAATATTACTCGCTGTTAGGAGTAGAGCGCATTAGAGACTGGCGATCGAAGCATCGGAACAGGCCATGGACCACCACAACAGTATAGACCTGTACTATGTATATTTTGCAGCAGCTGGCTGTAGCTCAGTGACGAGTGTGATCAGAGAAACAATCAACAGCAGACAATGAAACGAGCAGTCATTCCTCTGTCATGACATTTGCTTTGACATCGTACATTGGAGCTGTGTTTGCTAGTTGTGCAATCGTTGTGTCGAGTCTATTGTCTACTGGGCCGCGTCTCTGAGCTTTAATAAGATTGCTGATCATAGTGAATCTTCCACCCCAGCTGTTGCATGCTGAGGAGATCGTCCATACCAAGGTGATTGCTCTGCTGCTGTTATATCACGCTCAAGACCAGAGTGTAGAATCATGCAAGGGGCCATTAAGCCTGCATCAGGTCACATTGCAACGCACGTGTCAAATATACTGTTGAGCGAGTAAAGCTGTGATAGAGTGCGACGTCGTAACTGCGTTGTGGTGTGACAGGCGGCAAATTGCGCAATATGAGTACATGTGTTGTAGAGCTGATGTTCGGTACAGCACAAACTACGATCTGTACCGCAACAGTGTTACAGATGAACAGGTTTCTGTGTCGAGCAACTCACCATTGAGCTCGCCTAGTGAGCGCCGCGCTAGTGTTACACCATTCCAGCCTACGCTCCGCTGCAGTGCAGCAATCTCCTCTCCTGCTGCTGCATCATCGCTGCGTGAGTAATGTGCAAACAAGACAACCACATAGTACCAGTCAGTGGCCGACACGCACGGCGACACATGCACATTCCAAAATGCTTGAACCCGTGTTGAATGTAGTGTGCTGCACAGCATATGGTGCGTGCAGTACCTGTCAAAAGAGTCCAGTGTCTCGCCAGTGGAGATGACGTCAAATCCTGTTCCATGGGCGCACAGGCTGGGATCATACCTCAATGCTGCTACACCTTCCGAGAACAGTTGCTGCTCTGATGTCACATGCTGCCAGCAAAGTACTCTCTTGTCTGACGGATGCAGCGTACACAAACCTGCTCTTGGCAACTTGGCTATACTAGTGTTGCCAATGCTGCTGATACTGTTGTTATTATTTTTGACCGCCTTAGCTTTCAAGGCGTCTCTTCCTGGCGTGCTTAGCCAATCCGGCAGTGCGTTCGCGTCTTTCAGTATGCTGTTGCTGTTGCTTGCTGCAGGAAAAGTATTGCTCAGTGCAAGGTGGCTCAGCATTGCAGCATGTCCTTCATTTGTAGTGTCCTGCTGCTTCAAGCTGACAATGAGGCAGAGTGCCTCTCGTGCAGCTCTCGCGGTATGCACTGACGGTAAGCTATGAGTCGTAGGTGCGCATGCCATCAAGGCTTCTGTCAGTGCAGACGCAGTTCGGTCCTTGTGACCAACTGTGGCATCAAATGCCGTAGCATCGTGTTGAGATAGCAGGTCGTGAGCATGATGGTCTCGTTCTTCGAGAGCAAGCAGTCTTGCGGCTCGAAACCTCTGCTCTTGACTACAAATACCTATCCCAAATGCAACCTCTCTCGCCAGTCTGTTTTGCCAGAAAGCAGCAGCAGCTGGATTCATTTGCAGCAGCAGTGGCATCACAGCAATGCTGAACGTTTCAGTTCGTGCTGCTGCTGCTGTTGGATCCACAGGGTCTGCGGCTGGCTCCATACCAAGTAGCGCCAGAATCGCATCAGTGCTCAAATCACTTAGGGCTAGACAGAGCTTGAGGGTGGTCAGGTGATGCTGTGCTAGGCTGCCTCCCACTGCAGCAGCCGTCGTCACGAGAGGCGAGGTCCAACATGACAGCGCTGTATCGCCAGCACCGGCTGGTAACGCAACTCTCAGAGGCTCAGGACGTTGATGCTGTGCATGCACGAATCTGATGGCAGCTTGCTCTGCTGCGCTGTCCGTGTTGCACCAAGACTGTAAGATGTCTGACACAAAGGGCACAATCCTCCGGTGCAGCAACTTGGCGCGCAAGTCTGGGTAGTGCGCACTCAAGCTCAGGGTTCTGCTCCCTAAGGCGAGCTTGTTGATGAGCTGCGCCATAAAATCGCTGACCGTATGTGTGTATGCTGCTACCTTCTAAGCTAGCTGGTCGCGTGCATGCTGCATGCCCACACAAGATCCAAAGATACAGATACTGCAATGAGCAGGTTCTTGCAGCAAGAGTCCATAGGGTCAGGACGGAGCACGTCTTCTTCACGCCGAGCAACATGAATTTGACAGGTTCTCTGGAAGCGCTTGCGTACCCTAGAGTCTTCTGCTGAGTACACAGATAGATTCTTTGTATCAGCACGCACATCAGTCTTACACACCTGGCCACATGTCGCAAAAGAGCAGGAAGCTACCACTGTTGCTATACCGAACGCTGCTGCAGCATGCCAAACAGTTTGACAAACACCGTGCAGCGAAAGCTGTAATCCCTTCCCCTTTGCCGATACCGTACATGGTGCTGATGGGTGGCAAGGATCGCGACTTCTTCGGAAGAACAGCAGCTGCGTAGAGGCTGTCAGACAGGGGTTCCGTGCTAACGCTGTTATTGAGCCTCGGCGATCCAGTCAAACACAAACACTGCTCAATCTAGGCCTTGAGCTTATGGCACAGGCTGGCTCCTGGCTGCATCACCTCCGGCATGCTATTGACGCTCTAGATGAACGAGCAACACACACGCAAACTGAGTACGTCGACACTGTTCAGCCGTCTTTGTGTAATGAGGCAACGCAGAAGGCTCTAGAACTATTGAAGCAGAGTAGAGAGCTGGATGCTGTAGCATTCGGTCAGCAAGTGACAAAAGATCCTCCCTTGCCTCGCGCTGCGATGCTGCAAGGCACAGTGATGCAGATGTACCAAGCCTCACTACGGTCGGCGCCCACAGCAGAAGCACATGCCAGATTGGGCACATGTCATCTACTGCGGAAAGAGTACGACGATGCAGCGCATCATTTCGAGTGCAGTCTGCAGCTTGATCCTGAGCTTGGAAATGCACGCTCAGGTCTAGGTATACTGTGCAACAAGCAGGGAGACGAGCAAAGAGCACTGATGCACTTTGAGGCCGCTAAGAAAGCTAGGCGGTTCGACCCTCCTGCCTCCGCAGGCATGCCACACGTCTATCTAGCCAACATGGCGCTCAGTGAGAGTCGACCTGATCAGGTATAGATCCAGCTTGACTGCATGTCAGGACGCAGATCCTGATGGTTATGGCGTGATCGCCTCTATATGTGTGTTGCATCACAGGCCCTAGTTGAGTATGTGCAAGCTCTGGCTGTGTTTCTGGACACCACCGATCAAGAGACGGCTGCTGCAGATCCGGTAAGCGCGCTGTGGGATGTATGCGTCAGCAGCGAAACACACAGTAGCTTTAACATGATCAGATCCTATGTTCCAATTTATGCATCTGGCAAGCAGGATGTCAACGAGCTGCGAGCGGTGGTGTGCGACATGGCTGGGCGACTGACAGGCAGCCACAGGAAACAAGTCAACGGTAATGGAGGGAGCATCAGTATCTGATACATAGTACACAAATGTCATGTGCACACAGATAATAACACGCCCACATTGGGACAGCAAGCACCTACTGAATAGCGATGTATAGGCATTCTCCGAGGGTCTGTGAAGAGGGACGGACGAGTTGGCAGTTAGGTCAGGGCTTCATATGTACTGCAGATGAATAGATCCAGGGATAGTCATGTAATAGGAACCATTCCGGCACAGCTCCTTGCTTGACACATCACGCAAAGTAATTACCGAACGATACACTGCGGAACTCAGAGAGACGCATCAACAGCACTCGAACACACCGCTTTGCTTCACTACGCAGACAGAGAAAGATTGCGCAGTCTTATTCAACACGTTGTGCATGCTGTCCACTCTGACACTTGTAGCAGCTGCTACACGTACATTTATTGTACACCTTTGAGAGCGGGCCAGTGACGTCATGTGTTCGAAATCATGACATAGCTTCTGCGCGCAACATTCTTAGATGTGATGCGTCCATTGAAACGGCTGTGAGGCGCGCTAAATGCCTTCCTGACGAGACATGACTGCTTGTGGCGTCGATCCCAATGCTTGTGCGAACGTCGCACAGCCACCACGCAAGCAAACAGACGAAGCTTGTGTGTGCAGATATGACACAAAAAATGGCACATTGATGTCCTGAGGAGAAGCTACTTGTTCATGTACAGCTTGAGCGTAAAAGTGCGCCCTCACATGCCGGAATTTCTGTACTCTTCGCCGTGACGTGTAGTACTGTGAGATACTTCAGAAGACAGGACTAGCATGCTTCTGTAACATGCAGTAGCGGTCATCTAGACCAGCCTATCTCTGCCTGTTGTGCTTTTCCTCATGCTGCACTCTCGCTCATGACGAGTGGTTTGCTTACACACTGCAACTGCATGTAACACGCAGCCTGAGAATGTAGCGCACGAGTAACTGCCCTTGCACTATGAAGCGTGCACTGGAGAAGTTTTCTGGGTTGTAGGCTGTGCTATCTGGATTACACAAGTTGCTTGAGGGCCTCTAAAAGCACGCACTGTACACTGCTGGGTAGTAGAATGTGTGGTCAGAATCATTGATCGTTAAATCAGCAGCCTGGTGCTTTCTACGAACCATGTTACGCTGGTGTGCCCTTCTCTTTCTGAGCGCCCTGCTTGCTACCCTGTCGCCGAAACTGCGTAGACGAGCCACTTGTGCTTGATCCGCTGCGGTGTTTACTGCGGCGCTTGTCACGCTCATGGTGCTGGTGATGGTGCGATTTCATCTGTGCTTTCGCCTTGTCATCAGCAGCATGCTCGCGATGCTCACCTGCAGCCTCCGTTGCATGTGCTGCACTCTGCTGCCCTGACTGCTTCTGGTCCACTTCTGCTCGAGGTGCTGCCTGTGTATCAATCACAATGTAACATAGCATGCTGAAATCTAACACAGCACGATGAGACTGAATCAAAACGACCGATAACGGAGCGTGCTGCAATTGAACGCGACACGGCTAGCCTGAACCAATCCAAAGGCTGTGGCTAGCGACAGTATACTGTAGCGTGCAGATAGCGATGAAGGAAAATGTGCAGCATGATTCAACGGAGGTGAGCTTATCACTATGCATCAGCAACAGACCGCGGCTCACAAGCTGTGCACGCCAAGCAATCAGGAAGTAGTTAGGCTCTCCACTGTCGTCCTGGAATGCTCTCTCTGGTTGCGCATCATGATGACTGTCCAAGCACAAGGATGCGGTAGACGGTCGATTGCTGCACAGCGTTCACACATGTTTCTGTACACATACCTTGTAGTGTTCAGCGCACAGCTCACCTTCTCGAGGCCAGGGAAGAATGACCAATCCTCAGAGTCATCAACATCCTCAGCTGAACCAGAGGAGTCAAGATCTGCATGTGCACTACTGCTCACACCTTCCCTATGCGCCTCATGCTGCTGCTGTGACCTGTTGCTGTTGCTGTTGCTGTCCGTCTGATCACCAGCGTCGCTTGCGCTCTCATTATCAGTAGCCTTGTCTCTGTCGTTGCTACTACTGCTACGACGGTGTTGTGCATGTGTGTGCTGCTGGTGCTGTGTCCTGCTGCCAATGCTGCTGTCACTTGCATGTGATTGGTGAGTCAGCCGACTGTGTCGAGTGCCATATGCAGTGCCTTTCTGATGAGGTACACCGCTGGTTTCTGACTGATGCGCAGGGGTGACAACGGGGTGTACATCGCTTTTAGACCTCTTGTCTGGTAGTGAGGCCGTGGAAGCTGGAGGTGAGTCACCCTGCGACACACATCAGGTAGAAGCATTATGAATGGAGTGTGAGTGCTGCTGGAGGACATAATTCACTCCTTACTTTGCTCGCACTGTCGGCATCGCGTAGAATGTGCGTTACTGATTTGACAAAACTCAGTGTGTCGCCATCAGCATTTGAATCTGCGTTATTGATCGACAGTACACAACATGCCGTTACTAGCAGTCAAATGACTAGCACGGCGCAGTGCAACAGCAGTCAGCTCTCTCTCACATGAGCTACCGCATGTGTCAATGCACGCCACATGGCACTGACCTCATACTGTGAGTAGTCTGGCTCATCAGAGCGCTGAACTGTGTGCAACTCACTCTCAATGTCATCACTAGGTGAATCAACATGGCCATCACAGTCACCATCAGGCTGATCACCATCACAGTGATGACCATCAGCAGTGGGTTGCTCGTGATCATTCTGAGGCGCAGAATTGCCAGGATCGTTTGCATCACCTTCCTTGTACTCGCCAGAGGGTATATCTGTCAACAACACACATGCAGGGATCAGCAAGGATTGAAGTTATCAGCAAGCTGTTGTTACGACGGAATAATCACGCAATCGGCAGGCATACCATATCAGTAACTCATATGCGAGTGTCTGCTGCCACGGCAAGCTTGCGCGTATGGCACCCGTACATCCTGGAGACATGTGGCGTCAGTCGCACTTGGAACACTTGCGCAATAGTATGAGCTGAAACTTACCATCAGTGTCACCGTGACTGCCTTCATTACTGAGCCTTGGGTCCACGGAGACAGCATACAGCTGGACGTCTCTTCGCATGCTGCCCTCGCTGTCTGCATCCAGTGGACGCTTCACAGGCTGAGAGTAACGATCCTGGGAGCAGTTGTAAGAGAAAGAAACACACAGAGGCCCACACAGGCCCACACAGACACATTGGTCAGCGTGGCGCGCACTACAATCATTGTGACGTCATTCTGCTGAGCTTACATCACGCAAAGCATGTGTGCACAAACCACCGGCAGATGCGAACCTGCATTGCGTGCGAGACTGCGCTACAACTGTTGCATGGGTCCAGTGGATAATCTACCAAGCCTTGCACAGTACTACGACCATAACGTTAGCGGTGCCGATGAATTTAGCACGCCACTAACCAAGACAAGTGCTTACCAGACAGCCGTCGAACGGCGCCCGCATCGGTCCTGAAGCAGAGTTGTCCGCCTGCAACAGATCGCATAATACGCAGTGTCAGTCAGCTCTCTTATTCGTCTATCTTGCTTCAAGCTACAACAAGCAAGACGCTTCTGCAAAGCTAACACTGCAGCTGCATTACGGTCAACACGATCGTTGCTCATTACCTTTGACGTGCAATGCTGTGCTGATGATGCAGTTGGACTCGCTAGTGATGCAAGCTCTTGATACTCTGTGCTTGCAATGACCCTTCTGAAGTAAGCAGGCTGCACATCAACACTCCTTGCAACATTATCACTATCGCTGGTACTCTGATGGTTGATATCCTGATGCTCAAAGCGGATCACAACACTGCCAGTGGCTCCTTTTGTGAGATCTAAACGCTCATACGCTTGCTTGAAATCCTCCAATGCCCAGCAGCTGCAGTTACGATTTCCAAAACACAAGACGATGAGCAACGGCGCCAGATAGAAGTGTCAGCATGCTGACTATAATACGTTCAAAGTAGTACAAGCCACAACAGCAGCGAGTGAATCCTGCCGATTCTCGCATTCGGTCTGATTGTTGACGAGCTGTAGCAGCTGTCACAGTGCGTTCGAGAGTCTCAGGCACTATTGCCTACGTGACATCACATAAGGGATGTCGCACTATATGAAGCTTATCGCACTGACCTGTCAATGAGAGGTGTGACAGCTCCAGAGCGAAGCAAAGGATTCACATGTGTCTTCAACAGCACACCGCAGTCACTGACATCAATCTGATCACGCTGTATGTACTGAGCTTTGCTTGCTGCTGTTGCTGCCTTGAAGTCAAGCTCTGATTTCAAGTGCTGTACTGCATGCATCAGCCGTCCACGCAACCCCTGTATAAAACACACGCAGAGAGGGGTCATCGCATACGCATCAAGTCTCGAAGAGTGCGTAGGACAAAAACGCACAAAGTGAAGGACGCGATGTTGGGATCGCTCACTGACGCACCTCAGTATAGACAGGATGGAGTACTGAAGTAGCTAGGTAACCGCTAATAAGCTGCCGCAAGGCACCAAATGATGCTTCGTACGAACGTACAAGCATATCACGTACGGATGCACACTGACAGCGTGGGACAGAATGACAACATTACCTTTGAAGTAGAAGACGAGGGGTCCGATGCCACAACTCTGGCAGGTACCAGAGGCGATCTGATTGCTACACAGACGCCATGTTTGGCCATGATGCCTGCTCTTAACCAAGCAAGCGCGGTCTCTGAGCTCTCAGCAATTGCTAAATTGATGCCACTCAGTCTGTCCTCAATCTCTCCTTCTCTGCGCGCATAGATGATAGACAATGCATCAGTTGCTGCCACGTTGAATCAAGAGCAATCCAACGCTCTCAGTGTGCAGGTCACGGATGGCGAGAGATGATTGAAGACTGCTAAGCTCGTCATGCATGAGTATGTGTCGCAAACCTGAGGTGTAGAACACTGGCTGTTGCTTTTGACGCCTCTGCTGCTGTCAACGCTGCACTTCGCGAACTTGGGTCTACAGCCAATGTTGTGTAGATCTCCTGCACGCCTGGCTCACGCTGCACGCATCAAAGTGATAGACCAAACGCAGATTATTGAGTTTGTTCCATCAAGTGGTAGCGTAGTGAGCGACACACCGTACCTGTGCAAGCTCTACCAAAATGTGAGCACAGGAGCCTAGCTTGCCACTGGCAAGCACTGCTGCACACTGAGGTTTCCTCGCTGTATGCCAGACCTGTGGAAGGCGATAGCACCGGTGGAACGGTAAGTACAAGCACAAGCAATGCAATCGAAGTTCAAGTAGAGAGACTTGCACCTTGCAGACCCTATTACTAGCAACACGCGTAAACTTCACCTGTAGAGCTGCGATGGCTGAGATGGGAAGAGCTGCAGCTTGTTCGAAGCTCAAACTGTCAGGCACGTGTGCTAACTCGCTCTCCTCGCATTCGCAGTATTGTGCCAGTGAACCATGCGGATGCTGCACTGCACTGGCACAGCAGCAGCCAAACACTGCAGCCTCAGGATGGAATTGACTGACATTAGCGCCAACTGATTCGACGATCCCACTCAAGTCGCACTGCTGCTGGACTCTCGTTGAAGATTTTAGTGCAGCTGCTTGTACTCGCACCAGCACGTGTGTCCGTCCAATATGCACGGGTCTAGCTGCATTTTCCTCGATGTGCACATGCTCTGTCCCGTCTTCGTCAACATCAGCCACTAAAGCTCGCATAATGTTGCCCTCTGTTGACTCACAAGATCCGGTAAAACGTTGTGTAGTGTGATGAGCTGCTTGTGTAGGTGAGCACCACAACTGAAGGAAGAGGGTAAGGTACATCAACCTCTCTGGTCGTGCAGCTGACGTGCTTCTCACCTGTATGCACAGAGCGTGTTCTGACACAAATGAAAACGATTGCGCCAGCTAAGACGGTGAAGCTCAATCCTTTGTTATGCAGCTGATTGCAGAGCTTTGCAAAACGGGTCGTTGTACTCTTGTGCAGCTCTCTGAATCTTACTGGCTTTTACTACACCGAATGGTCGTACTGTATCAGAAGTCGAAGTCGGTGTATGTGTGGTCTCTTGGATCTTTTGTGAAAATCGATCATTTGCGCATTCTTACACTCCCATACACCCCCAGAAGCTCCCTGACAAGCAAGATGGCCATGTCTACATATGCTGCTACCTCTGGCAATCCATACCGGGCTGCATTCACAGATCTTTTTTCTGTAAGAATCTATCACTCATGATGGCTTCGTCTGTTCTCAGTTCTCACTCGCTCTACTGCTCGAAAGTAGAGCTCTAACCAAGAGCAGTTGCCTTACTGGCTTTGATCTTTAGTCTCGTGATGGCTGCTGAGTTCGAGCGTTGTTTTGAGCCTCTCACAGCGCTGATCTCCGTGACTCTCGCCTGCATGCTGCCTTAACACCTGAGTGTAGGAGATGGAAAGAGCTCTAGGGCTCGGTGCTGGCGGCGGCGATGTGACCACTGGTGCGACTGGCAGCAGCCGCTACCGCGGTTTCCTGGCGCTGGACGTCTGCGAGGGCGAGAAGGCGAGGACCGACGTGCCAAGTTAGCGTAGCGCATTCAAGCGAGTCCCTGACTCGACCGATATCCACTGAAGTCAAACCCTGCTATCGTTGATGAATCTCAGCCTTCATGAGTGTCTCGCTTTGTCCGGTAACTCACGACCTGAAGCAAATTGCTTCAAGCAATTGCCTCATGTCTGACTCACGACCTTGCTTGATGTCTGCGATGCCTTGTTCTGATTATTGGCAGGGCTATTGCATCGACGTAGATCTCCCTGGTGTACAGAAGAATGATGTAAACATCTCTGTAGATGATACAAAAGGAACCTTGATGCTTGATGTGGAGCGCAAGATTGGAGACACCCACAAGGACTCAAAGACCAAGGAGAAGGAAGGCAAGGAAGAGTACTGGTGGCGCAAGGAGCGTGTTGGGGGCAAACTTCAGAGGAGCCTGCAGCTGCCTGATACCGCGGACCTGCACAAGGCTGAGCTGAAGCTCGAGAATGGTGTCCTGCACGTCTGTGTGCCCAAGCGCGAGCATCCCCAGGCTCGCCGCCTGCAGATCCAGTGAGCGACACATCTGATCAAGCACTTGTACAAAGAATGATGGAGACTACATGACGCACTCTCTCGGCTACGAATCGATGTCAAGTTTCTAGAAGCGCAAGATACTCGGTTCTATATGCAGCAACGATAGTTTGGCAACGGTTCTTTTCTTCGAAGGCAGAACAATTCGTAGATGCATGGTTAGGAAGCTGCATGCGCAGGGATAGGGGTCTACATATAGCACGCGAGCGAAGGAAGAGAGGGGCCACAGAAGGACACTACAGTACGTTTTGCACGTGCATCAAGAAGATTCAATAAACAGGCACAGTCTTTGTTGCATCCGGCTATATCCGAGCGTCTTCGGTCGTCTCACATACCCTTGCTTTCTGTTGTTGTTGGATGATCAATGATGTCTTGAATGCTCACGGTCTGCCGTGTAATCGCACATCTGAGACACGCTACTCAATCATACAGTAGTGTGCTTTTGCTATCAAGACGAGCGCTCAACACAACAATGACAACCTGATCAGTGCCTCGAAGAATCAAACATGTATTGTTCACTGCTAATCCTTGCTTGCCTGTCGGCTTCGCATCATATCTATCGATGCTGAAGACTAATGCGCACGCGTCGCCCAACGTGAGTCACTTGCTAACTCTGATCTGTCCGTCTCAAGCTGTGCTGACCTATCACCGTGCTTTAGCCCATCGTTGCCTTGTTGCTGTCTTACGTGTTGAGGTCGATACTCCACTCGCTCGAGGTGGCCGCGTGCAGACGACGAATTGTACTGCTGCTTGCCATTCGCATGATCATGCCGCTGCAACAGATCGTCCAGCTGGTCAGAATCTGAACGAGCGCTGTAGCTGCTGCTGTTGTTGCTGTTTGCTGATTGTAGTCTGCTGAGATTGAGCTGTGTGATGTGAGCTTTGTGGAAGCCTCCTGCACTCTGTAACCGCCGACGACGACCGCTACCCTGACCATCCTGTTAGAGAACGAGCGACAGATCTTGCTGTTAGGTGCTGTGTTGCAAACGCACAGCTTACTTGGCACGCAAGTTTCACACGAATCATTGGCAATGTAAGGTGACCAAAGCTAGCGTAGCGAGATTGAAACTCTGTAAACTGATTCCCTGCGTCAGCACACCGTTTGCTGACACGAACATATTCCTTCGCAGACGCAGATTACCAACCAATAGGATGAGTACCTGATCGTTATAGGACTCCTGCCGCTGCACACTGCTTGCCCCTAGCACTGCTCGCGGTGTGCTGCCTAATGCTCTCAATCGTGCTTCTGCGCGCTGCTTGATGCTGTCAATGTCAATCGACTCTCCTGCAGCAACAGAGCATCACGTGGGGCAGCAGACACGGCAAACGGCTGGTGTGTACGTCTTGTCTAGAACGTCTAGATGTTCAGCTTGAAGTTGCCAAGACACACGGGGGTGGGTCAGCAGTATCAGCTGCAGCATCGTCTGATCAGACGGTGGCGGAGTATGGCAAGCTGTGATCATGCACAGCTCAGGTCAAGACGACCAGGAACCCTTCGATCGTTGCGTACCTGTGTTGAGGCGCTCTTGATGATCGCCCTGGGGCTGCGACGACTGTGATGTCTGTTAGCAAGACAGCATATATCAAGCACAAGCGCCTACTAGCTTGAGGGTAATGCTCACCACCACAATGACAGAGCAGTATCACAACAAGCCTTAGCGGAAGCATGTTTTCTCTGCATGCAGCAATCCAGTTCATGACAAGCATTCCGCATAGCACGCCTCATGTGTCACGCCCTAAAACAGAAAGCAACAAAGATAGGTGCGGTACCGTTTCACTGCCTTCATTCTCACTGCTGTTGCTGTTGCTGTCACTACTGCCGCTGTCGTCGTGACCGTGAGTGCGTCTATGTCGTCTGTGATGAACAGCACGACGCAAGTATACACATTTGGCGATGTGAACACGTGAACGAGTCAGACAAAGCAGTTGTGATCATAGAGCAACTGGCTGCTCGCTGACGCTTGCGAGCCTGAATCTCCTACAAATGGTTTGCCATGATCGATCCAGATGTACGAATACCGTCCGATGTGCAAGGACTGCGAATACATACCTGTATGTGTGACTGCTGCTGCGGTGCTTCGATGCAGGCTTTGCTGAGACAGTCTCACTCCGACTAGGACCCTGACCTCCAGTCGCAGCATGACTAGGACGAGGCGGCAGGCCATTCGTGCTCTGATGTAACGGCTGTTGCTGTTGCTGTTGAGCATCATTGTTGCGTAGTGTGCTGCTGTTTTCAATCTGGGCAAGACCGCTAGTTGCTAGACTCGATCGACGCCTGCGTGTTGTGTTGCCGGCTGTGTCTGAGTCGTTGACCCGTGGCGATAAGCGACTCGTGCTTGCCTCTGCGCTCCAGACATCTGCATTATGATGCGCAATAAGGACAAGCAAATGCTTGGCTGCAGGGCTTGAGCAGCTTGCACGGGCATGCACGCAAGTTGAGCGACGGCACAGTTACCTGACGTGCGATATCGCCTCACTACGGCATTGAACAATGCAGCAAACGCAAGGGTAGCTTATCCCCCACAGTCTTACTGGTTAGTTATGCATGTTGGATCTCCTCTTCCAGCACTCAACGGTAACAGCCTGTTTCACCGGTGCGCATATGTGAAACGAGAGAGTGGAATGACCAACCATTTGGTACGCTCACCTGCATTGTTGGCAGTCGCACTAGAGGCACCAACAGAAGCGTCTGAGACTTCGCCAAAGACGGTCCCTTTGGGATACAGCAGCTTCGTGGTACCCTGATATTCCATTACAAAGCAACATAATCGCGTTGAACCAAGCTATGCCACTCCAGACACACATTGGCAGGCAAGTCTACTTGCATGATGATCGCGCATATTGCGACGTGCGACACCTTTGCATTGTGGCATGAGATCTGGTTGCTTAGACGCACGTCTCAAGGAGTGTCGGCACTACAACAGTACTGCAAGATAGCATGCTGGCGTGTCAGCAAGGCAGCTGCAGACGTGCGCGATATGCTCTGACTACACACTACATGTGAGTGTGTGCATGCAAACGCACCTGTATGCTCTTTGCTCTACTGCGACTGGTGGGCAGATCACTTGTCTCACTTGCAGCATCATCACTTGATAGCCCTGCAGATGACGCTGTCATGAGTCTCAGATCGCTGTCATGGCCACAGCAAGGATCGCGCAGAAAACGCACATATGTCAGCATAGCAGACTGCACAAGTCTTGTGATGCCGACACATGTGTCAACGCACACGCCTGTTCAGCTGATGCGGGTGAATGCGATGTGGGTTGCAGCAAGGAGAAAACAGTGCCTTAAAGCGGCCTGTGCTACTTGACTTGGCAGAAAGACCTTCGCAAGGCCGCAAACAGACCTAGACTGATCTGAAAGATTGGAGACAGAGACGAAACAAGGCAAGAGTGTCCAGTTTTTCTTGTACATGTCCGCCCACTACGACAAAAGTACCTGCGATGACCACTGTGTTCAGTAAGGTAGTGACGAGGAAGCAAGTGAGCAGGCCTATTGCGATTAGCATGCCCTAGTACACTCTCTTGTAGCAGTAGTGACCCGCTGAACTGAGGGGCATCAGCATCCTGCTGTATCAACAGATAACATCACCAAACATGTAGCAAGGCACAGGTGCTATCGTGACGTGTCAACGCTGTGCAGTGGTAGCTGCTACCATCACAACGCAATCGCTCCGGCTAGCATACACAGGTCGGGTTTGCTTGTGCATGCGTCCCTTATTTGCTCTGCGCGAGACAACCTTTTGAGAGGCTTTTGTTCACAAGGATCAAGCCATAGTCGGTCGGCGCTTTTGCATTCAGGGGCGAATGTCGCAAGAGCACATCTGGATCGTATTGCGACACGTACCTCAATGCCTTGAGTCGTGAGCTGCTGACCAGACTGATTCGTACTGCGTGCGCCTGGTATAGGGGGCGGTATCTGCCACTGCAAAACACACGCACAAGAAAGCATGACGTAAAAATGAGCGCTTCAGTGCTACTCTGACGATGCCAGAAGCATCGAGCATCGCTGCATGCGCACAGCATTGAGCATGCACAAACGTGGAAAGCAGTTGTAAATTCTCAGATGAACAGAGCGAGCAACGTGCATGGCATGGAAGACACCGACAGCGCATCGAAGACTATTTGCTATGCCGGTTCACACGCTGACTGCTGGGTGTTGTAGTGCCGCTATACTCACCTGATCAGCATTGCGATTGCCATGTGGCAAAGGCAATGCACCAGTCTCCAAATGTGATTGGTGTGGCTTTGTATGTGCATGTGCAGTATACTGTTGCATCTGTTGTTGCTGTTGTTGTGCCCAGATCTGCTCTTTCTGCTGCTCAATGTCAGCTCTGCATACCGTAAAGAGGCACAACGCCATGTACGATCAGGACTCGCGTTGTTAACAGTGCATGCAAACATGCACGCTGCCGCCGTCGAGAATGTTACGCATTGCCCGAACAAGGAAGCGTACTGAACAGGCAACCAGTTCTGTCGCTGTTAAGATTAAGAGCGATACTGTCACGAAGAGCAATGGAGCGCATGCATGCAGCAAGGTGGCAAAATGTACTCATCGCTATTCGCACCTTGGATCAGTGACAAGTGCCATGCAGATTGCATTCAACTCGATCTGACGAGTGGCCTTACAAAGTGATAGTAAAACATGTACCTGAGTCTGAGGGTCATCGCTTTCTGCGCCTGTAGCTCCCTCTGTAGCTGACGCAGCGCATCATTCTGCGGCGCGACAGTGTTATTCGATATCTGCTGCTGTTGATGTTGCTGTTGGTGCTGCTGATGTTGATTGTCATCCCGATCGTCAAGCCTGTCGCTGTCCATTAGGAAGGCAGGGCGCGCTCTGATACATTACGCAGCAACAGTTCGCAGCCATATTGCATGCACACACGCTTACATGGCGGAGTGACACCACAGCAGTATCGCTACAGATTGCGACACCCATAGCATGCAGACGGGCACATGACGCTGCAAACTGAAGGAAAATGAGAGGGTGAACTCATAACGATGGCTACAGTCTCTATGAAAAACCAGTTGATGAGCGAGTCTCACCTTTGACGAGGCTGTTGGTTGTGAGCAATACCATTGGCTTGATTGGACCAATGAATATCTGTGCTGCCTGTATCCGCTTCGCCTCTTCTGGCGCTCTTCTGTGTTACGACAATCACAACGTGACATGCGCCGCACAGAACGAGCGTCAACAGCGTACATGCCATGTGCCATGATGAACGACTCGTGACAGAGCATGACTAGGTCAGACCTGGAGCTGTCGTTACTGAGGTGAACCAGACACAGTAGTGGCAGACCCAGCATCGCATATTGTTGTGGACTCCAATGGAACAAAGTAACACTATTCCTGGTCATATTACCTGCGCCGCGCTATAACACTCTCTGGCTGACAGAGACCCATCATGCACGCGTGCCCCCTGTGTGTTGCCAGCTGTCTCACTATACTGTCCTGTGTCATTCATTGCACCACCCGCTGTCGAGCCAAATAGCCCTGCTTTAGTTGTTGCTTGCTGATCAGCATTGCCATGATAGTCAGAGTGTCTGTTAGCATGATCAGCTGGCCGTCTGATGCTGTCATCAAGTGTGCCTGTCAGTGTCATTGTGTTGCTACCATCTGCTCCGTCCTCTTCTGAGACATCTTGCAATGGGCCCATTGTAGCTGTATATGGCAGCACAAACACACGCAGTGATGCGCATCGTTACAAGCCTTGATAAGCATACTGAGACGCATGGCCTGGTTTGCGGCAGGCAAGCGTTGGACACACGCACAATGTTGCTTCAGCGGAATTGGATGCAAGTACGCTGCAGTGCACAATCGTATTACTCCTCACTTGCACCATGGTATGCATATGCATACCTACGATCTAAGCGAGACAAGCTGCAGTACGTTGTACTGACTACGAAGTACTGCGATACTGCACTGACCTCTGTAGCTAGGAGGTAGCCTGACAGTGAACTCTTGATCAGAGTGTGTCATGCCATGTGAGCCAGCAAGTCCAGCATGCAGAGCAGTAGCATGTGTGTCTAATGTAGCAGCAAAAGGGTCTGTACTATTGCTGTGGTTGCCTACAGTTGATGACCCTCCTGGTGCTCGCCTCGTGCGGGCAGCCTGCTCTGCTTCGATCTGGTATCATGAATAGATCAATACAATAGCACCAGCACACGGACCACTCAAAGGAGGTGTGAAGAGTGATGGGCGCATTGCTATGTGATGCAGATCATGCTGATGACAGCGCACAGCTTGCATGATTCGATTACATCTTGTACCCGCAGAAGTATTTGCAGCTGCTGCAGCGCAACTGTCCTGGAGAATCGAGAGTCGTGAAGCAGCGTCATAGTGAACAACCGACACCTTTCGCAATGCGCAGTGGTGCGAAAGCTGCAGTAGCACATCCTTTGCTTAGTGACTCCAGTTTATGGTCTGTTATGTTTATGCTCCGTACCTCTCGTCGATGCTGCTCAGCCAGCTCTTGTTGTTGTTGGCGCGCTTTTGCCTCTGCTCGGGTCTCTGCATCAGCTGCTGCTCGTGCTTCACTGACTTTTCGTGCTTCTGCATGGTGTGCACATACAGATACACATGATCGGTCAAAGAGCAGTGATCGCATTAGTTGACTGGCAGACAAACACCCGCAGCATTGCGTGTTTGCACGCATGAGCTCATCTGCGCAAAAAGCGCTTATGTCCTACTGCACTGCTCGTAGTACATTCGCACTGATTGTGGTGTCAATTACTTGGTATGTGGACGTGCGTGTTTTAGTGGTGCTAAAGAACTTGTACAGCATATCTGAAGCAACCAAGATCCACAATGCATGCTATGCTGCCGATCTCAAAGGATGTTGTAGTTTCAGACCTGCAGCTTTAGCAGCTTCCTCAGCTTCTCTGCGGCCTTTCTCCTCTATGGCACGACGCTTCTCTTTCTCTTCTTCTTCAAATCTACACACATGCATGCACACATATACATACATGTAGCGGACACGTGTCAGCCAAGGTACAGCACGTGTCAAGCACGAAGCACGTATGAGGTGCACCGAACATGTCCGCACGCAGCAGCACGAGCAGACACTACACAGCAGGCATTGACCGAGAAACTGTATTAAGAACGACACGTTTCGAATGCAGCCTCTGTCAAGCATGACACATGTCACACTGGTGTATGCAGCATGGGGCAACGGTCACACATTGACAGCTTGCTGGTATACGCACTTCAGCATGTACTCACTGTTTGGCAATCTGAGCACGCTCAGCTTCGATGCGTGCATTCTCTTTCCTCTCCTCTAATGCTGCTGCTGCCTTCTCAGCTTCTTTGCGCAGTCTGCACAGCGTACACGCATGTACACACAGCACGCACATACATGTGGACTAAATTATAGGTGTGACAGCATGCACTAGCGATGTTCACACCACGGGATGGCACGCGAGCGCGCTTTGTGCCCATTGATTGCTGTTGTACGCAACGCTGCTAACACGCTGACAACGCGGTCGTTTCCACAGAAGCAGCATTGAACGACAGCAGCAAGCCTAAAGCACGTGCTCAAAGTTGAATGGGATCTAGCTGTACTCATGCGAAGTGCGATGACTGCTACATGTTATCATTACCTGTGCTCTTCAAGCTGTTGAGCTAGCTCTGCTGCAACTTGCCGCTGCCTCTCCTACGGACACAATGGCATCGATTGCAACATAGTGCAGCGCTGAGAACAAGCAAGTGCTTCACTTGACTTGCTAGGCTAGTGACACGAGTTTTCAAGAGGCCTGTGAACGTCTCTCGCACACGCACACTCACACGCACACGCACACGCACACGCACATGCACACGCACACGCACACACACGCTGCAACAAGCCGCTGCTACTAAACGTCACAGAGTGCTGAAGTGGAAATGCTCTGCAATCACAGCAATGATTATTGTAATGCTCAGCAATGGTCCTTTACTAAATGCAGAGCGTATCAGCATGCCCATCAGAACCTCTATCATGTTGTGCTTTTGGTGCGAGTGTCACATACCTTAACACCAGTGTTGTCATGCCCTAGCAGCTGACTCAGTCCAGAGCCCATCACATTTGGCATCACTGCTGGTGCCTGTGCATTGTTACTGTATTGTGCTGCTACATTGCTACCAGGATATTGCGCTGCAGTAGCACCATATGGCAATGTTGTTGCCCTTGTTGAGTATGGTGATGCTGTTGTACCTATGCCTCCTGTGTAACCCAGCGCTGCCGCCTATATACACAAATATGCATGCGGGATTGTGCACATCAGGTCAGTCAAGAATAATTAAGACGAGTGTATGAGGTGATGCTACACGATGCGTTAAGGAAAGAACGTGTTCGCGCGGTGCAGAGACATCGAACTAGGACGCTGTGTTCTTCAGATTGCGCAGAAACAATCGTATGCAACTCTTTAGGTCGCCAGCCGACGGACAGCATGCCCTTGCTAAGGTTCTCGCAACCTCGATCAAGCACACACTGCGTACGATGCTATACGGGCACGAGGGACAGTCACTAGCGTCAAATGCTTGTCACTCTTATCTCACCTTGCCAGCGCCTTCATGGTATGCCTTCTGTGCTGACCTGTTGCCCTGGTGCACATCACGCCTCACAAGTGTTCCCATTGGCCCAATCTCAAACCCTGGTGGTACTGCTGCTGTTGCATTACCGACCAACTGACTCTGCAATGCAAGGAGGCATATAGCATACGTACTGGTCTGAGAGCGCACTTGACAAGTGTGACCTGCGTACATGCTGCAGTATGGTTTGCCGTGCGAATAGTGCGTTGTAGCCATGTGCTTGATTTGTCAACGTGGTTTTCAAGTGCTTGAGCCCGAGTTTACAAACTTGGTGTGTGTATCTTACAGCGGTTGACACAACGCTTTTGAGCAAAAGAGCTCTACAGATGCAATACACCACACCTGTGCGCCATGGTGCTGTAGTACACGAACTGACCTCAGCAGCTTGCTCTAGTTTAGCCTGATAGGCTAGCACTTGATCACTCTTGCCAGCTGTTGGCATCGATGACACTGCAGCAGCACTGTTGTGTGTCTGCATGCGCTGTCCAGGGTAAATGCTTGCATTCATAGTGCCCTGTTGCTGATGCTGTTGACTGTAGCCGTAGCCGTCACTGCCATTATCACTGCCGCCATACATGTCGTTGCTGCTGTTGTTACGGTACCCAGTGTACTGTTGTGGTTGTTGTTGCTGTGGTGGATACTGCAGCGGCTGAGACCTGCAATCAAAATAACGAGACACGGCTTAAATACATGAAAGCCGGTGCACGCGCTCAAGCTTGTGATGTTATACATGGCACACATAGCTGCTACATCTTAGCTGCCTCATACAGCTATGTACCTGCCGAAAGACTGTTGCTGTTGCTGTTGTTGTTGCCAAGGCATGACAGCATTAGTGCTAGCGTTAGGATTAGTGTGTCCTTTAGCAGCTGCATCTCTTTGCTTCTTGGCTTCAATCTGAGCCTCTAATTCTCTCCTACAGCAGGCGAAAAGTAAGCGTCGAACACCGAACAAGCGGCCTGTTAGTATCTTAGTCTCTCACTAAGGCGTTGCGCACTTTCACTTTCCGGACAGTGTACAGCATGTATGCCAGATGTCCTACATGCATGTCGATAGCCCGACTGGAGAAACGGTCACAGATGACAGGTAGACTACACAATGCCACACTCACCGAATCTGGCGTCACTGGCCGGCTTGACAGCAGCATATGCTGTGTAATGACAACGAACGTCTTGACCAGGCGTGCGAGTGATGCACTTTGGAGCTGGGATGATTGTCACTCAAGCACGATGTACATTTTGATTGCTAAGACGTATTGTGCAGATCAAGTCACCTATAAGCTTCTCTGCGTGCTTTCTCTGCTTGCTGCTGCTCTGGTGCCACAGGGTTATGCATTGTGCGCGCTGTTACGCCTGCTATTGCTGTTGTAGAGAGAGTCGCATCAGGCTGTGCTGGTCGTCCTGCGCCACAGAAAAACACACAGCACAAGTTCAGGTCACACTTGAGCAATCTACAAACGCGCGAAACGTGATGACAGCGTCAGTTTCTCGCCTATGAACACAGCTTACGACACAGGATACATTAGTCACCAGCCTTGAGAATGTCCGCGTCACATTTGCTTGAGCTACGCGGACGTGGATACTGCGCGTGTTACTGAGCGCAACTGAAAAGTGCTCACTGACCTGTTGCAGCGTCGAATGATTGGCCATACTGAGCAGCACGAGGCGGACTCTGATAGCCCTGCACATAGGGCTCCACATCTGAATAACCGTTGCGCTGCTGCTGCTGTGATTGCTGCATGCTATAAATTGAGCCTCTGTCATCTAGTGAGGGATCATAGCTATCACTACTGTACATTGTGTCTTGATGCTGCTGGCGGTTAGGACTAGACAGCTGCTTCAAACACATGTTGCAGCATACATGCATGACGAAGCAGTATGGTCCATCAGCACGGTAAGATGAGCGTGAAACTCGTCACAACAGTCGACCCACAGGCACTACACACATATTGTAACAACAGAGGTATGCGTATTGCTGTCACAAAGGCCAGTCGACATGCAAGCGCAGTGCAAAGTGTGTAAGCGCACCTGTTGTTGTGGCTGCTGGTTGAAATGCTCAGGATTGCCATACATGCTCTGCTGCTGTTGTTGTTGTTGCTGCTGATGTTTTTGTTTGATGTCTGCTTGCTGCTGTGCTAGCGAGGCACGCTTTTGTGCAGCATCTGCTTCTCTCTGCGCTGCTACCTGGGTCACAGCAGCATCATATGCGAGTGCAGTGTAGCATCATGCTCTGTGCTTTGACGGCGGCTGTGTGAGATGCAGCGCAAAATCACACGATATCAGCAGAGCAATAGCACAGGAAGCGCAAACGTTGTGATTGCGACCCTTCGCTGACACCCATGAACGCTGAATGCACTGAGTGTCCGCCAGCTTTAGCAATCAGCGCTGACGTTCAGACCAGTTGTTCGTGAACACTCCAAAACACACGCGTGAAGTTGCAATCGCGATGTACCTGTGCTTCTCTGTCTCGTTGTGCTTGCAGGTTAGCAACCCGTGCAGCCTCTCGCTCTCGATCCTGCTGCTCTCGGAAGGCCCGCAGATCAACCTGTCGCGCCGTTGATAACGTATGCAAGCATGAGTATATACATAGTACTGAGTAACACGTGTCAACATAGGGGGACGGTCGCTTGTATCACCTGCACGAATCGCAGAACAATCTTGTGCGTGGTAATTGTACCGCTGGGAGCACGTGCATATCAACGCAACACAACTTTGAGATCGTATGACTGTGTCAGCCTCGTAAGCGGATATCATAACGACCTTGTGTAGCATACACATCATCAAAGGCACTTCATACCTCAGCTTTGAGAGCAGCAGCAGCAACCCTGTTCTGTGCTGCTAGCTGCTGTGTGCGGCCATAGTCTTGCCCTAAACCTGACAACCCTCCTCCAGTAGCATCTAAGTCACAAGACGATACCAGTAGCAACAGGCCATACCACACCAATTGGAGAGGGGCTATCAGACGCGCTTCTCGCACGCAAAATCGCATCGGGCGCGTGTGACATGACACATCGCACATGAGTAAAGTTTCATTTGATCGCGCTCAAGTGTCAACACGTGGAACTTATGCACGGCATCTAATGCGCTGTCGTATCACTCATTACGCCATGGCTATGCGTGCATGCAACGCCCTGAAGCACCAAAGGCATGCATGTATGCATCATTCATCATTACGCACACACCTGTGTTGGAGGTGACCATGGACTTGCCGAGTGGGTCAACTTTAGCAGCAGCAGCATCATGTGCAAGTGCCTGCGCATACTCTTCTGCTTGACGCCTCTTACGCTCTCTTTCACTGCTGTCACTGTTTGTATTCGCAAAAGCAGCTGTTACAGGCTGAGCGATGCTTACACTCAGTGCTGGAGCTATACCATCGTTGTCATCAAGCTCGTACTGTACTGGCTTGCTGTTCCATTGTTGCTGCTGCTGTTGGTTATACTGATGCTGCTGCTGTTGTTGCTGCTGTTGCAGTGTTTTCATGGGTGTGACGCTGACAGTTGAAGCTGGTGCGAGCTGAGCTGCTTTCTCTGCAGACCTGTGAAATTATCAAACATCAAACGATCACTCAGAGTGACCAAGGAGCAGTAGTAGCATGAGGTTGCGGGTGCTTAATTGAGCGATGTGTGTGACTAAGACAGAACCTTGCAGACTTTCTGTGCAATGCAATACATCCGTGCTGTGCAATGACGTCTCGAAACACACGTTTGTGGCGAGCTCTCATCATGACTGAAAAAACACACTTGCTCGTAGTTGACGCACCGATAGATTGCGGATTCACGACGACTTGTACTTCAGCCGGTAAAGCACAACTCCCTTGAGAAAGAACAGACCACTATCGTAAGCAATCGTTACCTCTGTTTAGCCTGCTGCTCTGCTTGCGCTCGGAGCTGAGCAGCATAGAGAGTCTGTGTGAGCTTTACATGCTGTGCTGCTGCTAACTGTTGTGACTGTGCTGCTACTGCTGCTGCACTTGCCTGCTCACTCTCTAGCAGAGCTAGCACTTGCGTCTTCATCTGTGAGCGTATTAAAGCGTGCAGCGTGCAAGATGCGTAATGTACGCCTTCACGCAGAAGAGCTTGTGACGGCACGACAACTGCTGTGCTATTCTGTACTATGTGCGTCGCGATCTCATGCAGATATGTTGCATTCAGACATTCAGACACGGGATGCAATACCATCGCATGACTCAACTTGATTATTGATGATCAGGCTTGCATGCATAACGTGCACAGGCATGTGTATACCGCTGCATTTAGATAGCTAGCAGGAAGACTAGTGATGCTACAGCTGACAAACAAGCTGAAGAAAGTCAGTAGTCGATGATATACCTTTGACGCAGCAATGTCTGCACTGAGCTGGGCAGCATATTCCGCCTGTCGCTTCTTCTTGGCATCCACGTCACGAGCAGGAGCTAAGCTCTGCACACCAGAACACACACAGCCGATACATCAAGTAGCGTTAGCAGCGACCTCCTACTTTATGACGAAGGGTCAAGCAGGCATGATTAGGGCCTTGGCTCACACTAACAGCGTGCGCCATCAATAATATGCTAAATTGTTGCTTTTCGACCTGAAGCCTACCTGAGCCGCAAATGCTTGTGTTGCTCCGATGTCCACGGGCTCTGGTCTGCGACGTAATGATTGAGAATCGTCCTGATACTGTTGCATCGGTAGCTGCTGCTGTTGTTGTCTCTGTTGTGGTTGTTGTTGTTGTTGTTGTTGTTGCTGATGCTGCTGATGCTGATGCTGCTGCTGCTGCTGCTGCTGCTGCTGCTGCTGCTGCGGAGGTTGCAGTCGACCAGAGCTCTGTGCGACCTCTGCCCAAGCTTCAGCACCGCCACTACTTGCGATCGGCACACCTGCTGCTCCTCCTGCACTAGACCGCCGCTGTAGAAACTGTTGACGCTTAGCCTCATACACAGAGTCACGCTTGCTCTTCTCAGCAAGCCTGTCTTCCAGTGTGGCAATCATTCCCTGAGCGTTGCCGCTAATGCTAGAACTAGTGGTACTTTCCATCCAGCCCGACTGGCTAGGATGTTGCGGCTGCTGGTGTTGTTCAGACGAGTCCGGCTGTAGTTGCTGTATGCTTGTCACACTCAGCCTTCGTCTGCAACCGAATTACACAGCGTTTCATCATGATCTGTTGAAAGGCTGTCTCGAGATGCCCCAATATGCTCGTCAGATGATGCCCTCACCTGTGATTTTCGCTGCGCTCTTGTAGCCGCCTATCCCTTTCTGATAGCAGCTCGTTGTTTGGCTTCGCTGCTACAGGATAGCTCCAAGATGGAGCTGCTGCAGCGCCTGCCGGCAGGCTTGCATTGAACAGCCCACCTTTCACCATTTAGTGCTGATCTGCTGCTGTTGTGCTGTTGTACTGAAAGATCCAAGTTGTGCCGAGCTAACTCTCGAGAGCAACTCAGGCTGGCCGACCATCCCGCATGCCCATACAGCATGCACATACACGCACAGCATACGCTTTACAAGAGCAGGGCCTATTTGAACGAGAGAGCAGCAGCACTTCAGCTCGAGCACAACAATGCATGCAGCGCTAGCTGTGACTTTCATGGCCGACAGCAGGCCTATGAGCACGTGATGCACAGCTCGAGCAGCAGCACGACAATACTGACACACGCCTGGCCAGGGCGTGTCTCTTCCCCCTGAAAACTGGGTCTATGTTGCTAGCATTTGCAGGCGATGGCAAGGCCTGTGTCTAGCATTTCGGAACAGAATCACGAAGCGCAAACAGCTGCCGCGTCACACAAGCTAGTTCAGTGCGATGGCATCTGGTGGTCGTGAGAATTTAAACTGACTAAAGCTGTAGTGATAACACATGGTGAGCAGCTTGGGTTGCGTGCTCTCAGATGCAGCGCAGAAAACTTATCAGTGCTGCAGCAACTAGCTGCTGGACGCATGCTGTGGATAGATCTGCTTGTTGAGGTGACGGTAGAGCATGCGTCAAAACATGTGCTGATCCTATAGATGCATTGCATCCGCTGGTCAGCGAACACATCCCCTGGACTTCATGACTAGCTGAAGTGCTTGTCAAGCAATATCTTACACGCTGCAGGGCAGATCTGCAGACTAACAGCACCACCTGGACTGATGAGCTCGTCTACATCCTGGTGCAACATGCATTCGAGACAGCACAGACCCTGTTATCAACTTTAAGGAATTGCGAGCAGCAGGCAAGCCTCGGCACACGAGGCCACTAGCGGCACTTAGGACGCATCTGCTAAAATATCACGCAGGATCATGCGGCTCTGTACCGATTTTCGTGCAGTATGCCGTGGAACATGGCTCAGATCTACGACCACTGTGAAACGATTGCAGGCGAAAGGCGTTCCATGGGATACCTATGCGGCTGAGCTCGCGGCCACTCATGCGATCAGTCTCTTTCACTATCTGACCTGGCAACTAGGCCGTCACCAGGATGCATATGGAGTATGCCAGGTGATGGCTACTGCGGTACAGTAGCTTGTCGTTCCTGGGGTCTGATTAGGCACAACGGCCCATGCAGCTGTCATACACTGCCACATCACCTCTGCTGAACTATGCTGGGCTGTACGCTCCGCTACATCGGTAGACTTATATAAACTTGTGAGACCAGGCTGGCCTCTCTAGTTCTGGTCCAAGAAATGGAAGTATGAACAGCGTCAACTTGTAAGGTGATCCTGTGGCAGGAGGTCTCGTGTGCTGGCAGCTGGACACACAACCTCATACACAACCTCAAATGGGCTCGTACTAGTCATGCACCTTGGGACGTTTGGCGCTGCGACAGATTTGATGAGCAGTGGTATGCGCAAGCTGCAGATGCTGGCAATGCAAGAGCGTTCCGTAGCTGGTCGCACGCCAATGGCTGCCCATGTTCATGTTCAAACAGCTCAAACCTATCGCACTGACGGAGATGACCAGAGGAGAGGCCGTGTCATACACGCAACAACGTAGCAGTTTGAGTTCTCGCGACACAGTCGAGAAGCATGCCATCACCCTCAAAATTGTAGTAGAGAGCTTGCACAGGCTTACAGCTGTCAACAGGCATAGCTGTAGCACATGCGATACAGACTCTGAGCGTGCATGGTTGATACAACAACAAACGAGGACTGGCATGCGCAATCAGCTTCATGCAATAGAGGTGTCTATTGAGGAGCAGCGTACAACGCAAGGACTCTCACGCGAACTGTACAACTTGCAAGAATCCGGGCTGTAGATACTTAGCTTAGCAAGCGAACAACATCCAAGAGCACACAAGACACCGCAATGCAAACAACATCAGAGAGTCGAGTCGCGCCTTTGCAGCATGCTTCAGTCATGTATCTGTGTGCTGTCTGTACTTCAGAGATCATGAAGGTACTCCAGCTGTGCTCGTATGAGAGGGTGTTGCTTTATCGAAGCTATGGTTGCTATGTGCTTGTGCTATCCGGGTAACTGAGCATCTTTCGTCATGCATTCTGAGCATTTCGCGTTGTGCATCCTATGTGCCGATCTCTAGCCCTACATGCATCTTCATCGGCATGCACCCATCTCTAATTGCGAAACATGTACTTCCTCTCTATCGGGATCCCTAGCTCTGTATGTAGCTACTTAATGAATGTCAACCCTGTCTGCTCTCTCTTGTCTTCTCTCCTCTGCCTTGATGTGCCTAGCTCGTATTGATGTGCCAATGCGGTGTATGTGCCCCCTTGCTCACTGGATCTCGAGGCGGCGGCCAGCAGCATGTTCCTTCTTGTGGATGCAGAGCTTCAGCAGGCCATGCTCCAGCTTGACGTCCACCTTCTGCAGGTCAGCATTCTCAGGAAGGTGCACAACGCGCTGCTGCTTGCCGATTGCGCGCTCGTGTACCAGCCAGGCCTCATCACTCTTCTCCTTCTCTTCTCCCTTCAGACCGTGAATCAGATCAGCCTTGGAAGGAAATTGCACTTCAAGAAGCAGTGTGCGCTTGTCCTCATTCACGCTCACATTCACGTTGGACTTATCAACGCCAGGAACATCTGCAATGATGTAGAGGACCTTGTCACAGTCACACATGTCCAAGTTGATCAGGCTTGTGTTGAGGGTGTGAGGGAGAGCAGTCTTGCCACCGCCGCGACGTCCTTGACGACGAGCGCGTCGGCGCCCCCCACCAGTGGTGTCAGAAGGGGTCAGGTCAGAGAAGAGACTGCGCTCAATGTCCTGCAAGCATATCATGTATAGAGTATAGAAGCCAAGTACAGCAAGAATTAGAGTGACAGCTACGAAGTTGATTCGCGAAGATAAAGCAAGGGTGGGTTTTTGAACGTTAAAGCAAGCATTGTAAACCAGGAGCACAACGCGTTCACGTAAAGAGCACACAGCGTCCAAGCAGCGCAAAAGAGCCAGTAGGTGCACTTACATCAAAGAGGCTGTCGAAGTCGCCACGCAGGGAGCCGAAGTCGTCCAGTACGAGAGCCATGATTGATTCTTGTGCGAGGGAAAGCTGTAGAGGTAGAAGAAGGCAGACAGAAGATGCTCTGTCAGACAAATAGAGGAAGAGCCACAGATTCACACAAGCAGAACACGCACGTGAAGAACAAACAGCTACGACTGCTGTGAGATGCCAGTCAAGGCTGTAGGATCGAGTGCTGCTCGATAGAGCGCGCTGTGTGTTGAAGACCGAATAGAGCCGGCACAGAAGATCCAAGGGGGAAAGCGTAAGGTAGGTATAGACGACAGACGACTTACTTTGAATTCTGGTGAAGGTGTGTTGTGCTGCAAGTATGAGAGGGTGTGTGTGAGTCGCCCTGCTGCTGCATCACACTGTATGAAAGGCTACCCCCAAATCTTTGTGTCCTCGACCCGTTGCTCGCGATCCTGCTAAAAACATCGCCTCGCTGATACGCAGTCAAAGCGCGCACATCATCTACAAGTACGTGGAGAAGTATGTGGCTCTGCGCAATCTCAGCTTTCTCGTGCTCTCAACACATGCGCAACGCAAGCCCAAAACGACCTTTCCGCTCAGGCGGTGATGCTGTGCGAAACAGACTCCTGAGACCGCTTATTATGCACGTTAGGTACCCCGCAACGCTCGTGTCCGCGCTGTGGTGTTGTTTGCTGGCTGTGAACAGCAGAGATGTGTATGACACTCTCAGATTCTGTTTCGCGTAACGAGGCTTTCTCTGGCAGGTGCTAAGTGATGCTGACCGATGCCAATAGAGTCTGTCTGATCTTCTACATCCCCTACGTGTTTGCCGATTGTACGCAGGTGCAAAAGAATAGGAATCCAGAACAGACAGTGCAGCGTCATGAAGCTCGCAGCAGCAGTCACCTGTGCCCTTTTCGGCTCTGCCGCAGCCTTTGCTCCTGTAACACCTGCTAGCAGAAGTTCGACACAGCTGCAAGTCACCGCACAGGTGCGACGAGGATAACAGATGAAATGACAATGATAGTCTTGTAACGCTGCTGCTTGGCACACGCTGCTTTGACCCTCTCAATCATGCAGCACATTATCAGCTCGTTATGAGCTCGCGTGTTTGCTAGAGCTGCATTGTTGGATCATGCAAGCATGCCTTTCGTGTGCCGTGCATTGCTGTTCCTGCAGGGATGGTCAGGCAAGAGCCTTTCAGACATCGGCGGTGAAAGCGCTGAAACAGGTGTGTAGGTGCAGGTTGTACGCCGATCATGCAAGCATAGCCGCGAGGCGGTCCTCGACAGCTGATTCGTCACGTGCACATGAAATGACTGATCACAGGCAATAAGCCGTTTGATCCCCTGAAGATCTCCGACTGGATCAGCCCTGAGCAGTTACGCGCCAATGAGCTAGCAAATGGACGCGTAGCAATGTTGGCAGGTGAGCGAGCCGGAGTCAACATTACGCATATCTGACTTCGCACAGCGTGCAGCAGATTCCCGTCGTAGCGGCACCACCGCACGCTCGTGATCTACGCTGACGGGTGCAAACCCTCATGCATCACACATGTCTATCGCAAGCATAGCGGGAGCTAATCTTGTCCTGTATCCATCCCGTATCTCGATGTGCAATTGCCTGATACAGTCATCGGATGGGCAGCCCCTGAGATCTTCGGCAAGTGGGCTGCAGATGACATCCAGTCAACACATGCTCTGGAGGCCCTGCAACAGGTAACAGCATATGTGATCTGCTGTGATCTGCTCTATGAACACAGCTCACACGCTTGACTTGTGTCTCGTTCCCGTCTGCCGTCCTTGGATTTGGGTTCGCTGAATTGAGACACACACACACAGCGCACTCATGCATGTTGCTCTGTGTCTACTGCTCGACGTTTCTCTCTCTTGCAGTGCGCAACAGCATTCTGGGCTCAGCTGATCGTGCTGACAGGTATCATTGAGCTGAACCAGGTCAGCCACTACAAGCAAGGCAATGAGTACCCTTTCTTTGACCCTCTCAACCTGTTCCCAAGAAGCTCTGAGGGCCAAGAAAAGATGAGGCTCGCTGAGATTAAGAACGGGTGAGTCTAACGACTTTGCTTGTACGCTGTGCATGCTTGACGCGCGCCGTTGTGTGGAGCATGCTATGGTCGTTTGCAGATTAATCGATTTGTTATTCACAGCAACCATAGATGTACAATACACGCAGCATCCATCTAATACGCCTCAGTGCATGAGCTTGTGCACATGCCCTGACCAGTCTTACTATGCCTCACTCAATGCCCTTGTGTGCTGCTTCCTCTGCTGTGTGTGCGCA
>CAXIVC010000132.1:0-30014 GCA_964035585.1 Polytrichum formosum | reverse complement strand
TGGTACAAAATTGGTACATGTGGGTATGAGCAAGTAAGTGGTGAGACTATGAGTCGAAAGAGCTGAGATATATGAACACAGAAAACATGTCAAGACAATCGAGTGATGCAAGCGTCGCGACGTGCACATATATCTTTGCATGATCGTATTGAAATGAGCGCACCGTCGCGTACGACGTGCATGAATGTGTAAGAGGCATGAGTACGATACGCACCTAGTGTAGAGTGCTCTTCCTCAAGTTGTGCATGCTCGCTTAAGCTCTGTACTAGTGCCTTTGCTGCAGGCATGTCATTCAGGCTCTTACCCCTATGACACATGCAACAAACATCAGTCCGAGGCGACATGGCACAAGTACAAGTAACGATAGTGTCAAGCGTTAGGCATCAGCTCTCCCTGGAGAGACTGCAATGATACGATTGACTATGCGAGCTGCTAGCCAGCAAGACGCTTTACAGTGATACAGAAACTGGCGAACATCTCATCAACAAGCTTCGTCATTGTGTACACTACAGTTCGTCTCTGCCCTATCGTTCCGTGCTCTGCAAGCTGTATCATGATTCTGGATGCTGTGCCACATGCGTTTGCGGGCACACTTTTTGGGTCCCGACTAGATGCAATGCCTGTATGCAGTGCCTGCTGATAGCGAATGCGTGTTCACTGACCTGATTTCGATGGTGTATGCGCCTCCGAAGCGTGACTTGAGGTGCTGACATGAGCCCAAACACTGCAGCTCACCAGCCACCATGATGCCAACTCTGCTACATAGCGCTTCACACTCCTCCATACTGTGAACGGACACACGTCATACAGCAAACACGGCAGCTTAACATCAGTGAACGCTGACTGAGACGTCAAGGGTGTCTACCAACATCGGTAGAGCGCTTGGTTGTTGCTGCGGCCTATATCGCCTCACTGCTGCTATGCATGCAGATGGCTGGATGTATGTGTCACAAATGGCTACATGTGCGTCTCATGATTCCAGCTGCGAGGCAAACGAGCCTGGCTTTCCCTGTATCCGATCAAAGGCAGAGCAGCGAGAACCTCTCCGACTTGTATGCGACTTGAGAGGCGGCTACAGCACGTTGATTACGTTTAATGTGATTGGGTTCAGGCGCACATGATTTGTGTGTAGTACCTGTGTGTTGTGAGCATGACAGCTCTGTTCTTACTGATGTCTGCAATCACGCTCCAGAACATGCGCTTCGCAGCTACATCCATGCCACATGATGGCTGACATAGGCGCAACACAAGACACATAAAACGCGGTTACCGTAAACGATCAGATAGTAGGCGAAGTGAAGGTCGTTTAGTCTGTCAGTGTAAACACTCGTTCAGTCTTTACTGAAGCTAAGCTCTCAGTTCGGACGGGTAGATAAAACATCGATACATTCTGCAGGACATGCACCTGGCGTTATGTGCAATAGGGCTAATAAGTGCGCGTTTGAATGCCGTTGCATGCGCCAGCCAACAGACACGTGCTCTGGACAAGCATGACGCCTTGGCTGTTACAGTTAAGTACTGACCACTGTGTCCTGATCAGCTGACGTGAACGGGTTGCAATGCATCAAGCGCAATGCTCTGTGCGACTGCGCTTGCATTAGCAACAAGGAGGTTTGATAGGTTCATGTCACTTTGCGTGTGCAATGTGCACAAAGTGTGTTGATATGAAAGTTGTGTGCGTACCTCATCGAGTAGGACTAGTTTGGGATCACCGATGAGCGCAATGGCAAGTGACAGCTTTCGCTTGTTTCCGCCGGACAGCACACCTGTAACATATGAAACGGTTCCGAAATACACGAAAGAGGCAAACATTCGCATCAATGTCGTGCTGACGCACCTCAACAGGCTTGCACTAGTCTGACCAGCTTGACACAATGTGACATCTAGGCGTCCGAGTGAGCAAAGGAGAAGGACATGTAAATTTTTCGGTGATTTGTCTATGTGTACTGAATACTGTGATGGTGTGATGGCTAAATAACGACATGCAATACATACACACTCGGCTACCGGAGAAGATGCAACGCTCGCACACACCACTCACCTGACAGAGTGTCTGCATATGGGTGCAGGCCAAGCTGCTTCAAAATCCTGTCCACTTGTGCTTCTAGTAGGGCATAAGCACCCTTATCAAGCTTGCAACTGCTCATGCACTGGTTGACAAAATGTCTCAGACCTGCCCACCGACTGCCACGCGTTCGCCTGTAAGGCAATGTACGAGATAGCACAACAACGGGATGTGATATGCTGCAATTGAGACGAGACAAGAACAGTAGCATCTATGATGTGTGACGTAGGTCAGATGCGTGCGATGCTGCTTGTTCTGGCATTGAAGTTCAATCGAGCATGACACTACAGATGCTCTCACACGCTGTAAGCCAGTCACGCAAATGCAGCATGTATGGAGACGAGAATCTTGCCACAGTGTCGTTTCCACGTTGCTTCAATACTCCGCGCTTTGATGTAGAGTGTCATACACGAGAGAGCGTTCACGACAAGCAGTGTCACATCTTCAGCAACACATACCTCGTGTAATGTGATGCACTGCGATCGCTGTGGCCCCCCACACCTCTTACAGCTCCATAGAACAGCAGCGTTTCCCGCGCTGTCATGAGTTCAAGTAACGGATCGTGCTGAGGGCAATAGCCTAAAGCATTCGTGTTTGCACTAGCACCCATAGCATGTGCATCGTTGCTATCACTGTTGCTGTCGCTGTTGCTGCTGCTGCTGCTGCTGCTGCTGTGACGTGGCAAACGGATGGTTCCTGCGCTTGGATACTGGTCCTGAGTGATCATGCTCAAAGTCGTGCTCTTGCCTGTCAAGACACACAAGCAGACACACACAGGGCAACACAGCTAGTATCACTTGGTGTAGCGCATGATTGGCTGACTAAGACGACATCATGGATGACAAGAGACCATGAGAACGAGGTACGCTGACTTGTCCAGACTATTGACACCGGGTAATGCTAGTGGGCAAATATATCGATCACGCGTTGCTTCTCAGTGCATACACATAGACCAACTTGTAGGACCGCATGTTCTGTGCGACGTAATGTAACTGTCTGGCATCTGAATATCAGAGCTCGAACATGCTTGCATACGCATCGTGCAGCACTGAGAAATGTAACGCACCGGCACCATTTTGGCCCAGCAGACCGAAGCATTCATTTTTGACCCCTAGACTGAGCTGCTTAACTGCAACTTTGGCTACTGATGACGAACTGCTTGGTGGGTACACCTTCCGCACCTGATACAAAATCGTGCAACAACATCACGCAAAACGTGAAAGCCTGGCGAAGAATCTCTAGACTGCATGGCAAACATCTGACGTCATAGGCAAGGTATAGCCATAGTCGTTAGTGAAAGGGAAGCATGTTCAAGTAAGTCAGCTGAGGACGTCCAGTGCGCGTCAGATGTTTTCCTGAGGCTGTTGCACGTGTCGTTTGTGCTTAGGAGCACACCGCAGACGTGCAGCAGCCAAATACTCAGGTAATGGAGTGACATAGCTTGTTAAATGCTCGAAAGAGGCCTTTGAGCTTGTGCAATACACTACGCGGTACAAGGACAGGTCATGACGCTCCTGAGCGCACCCATTTCAGACATTTTGGTTCTGTAGTTCACAATACACCATGTGCCGTACCTTGTGCAATACCACAGCATAGTCATCCAGTGTATCTGCCGATGATGATGATGCTGTAGTCATGAGCTGATCAATCTTGTCCCTCTCAGCTGCCACGTCAGCGTCCAATTCCGTTCCTGCAGAGATGCATCAGGAGAACATTTGCAACATTCTGAGCAAGGGTATCGCACTGTGTTGCTGTGTACTACAGTACCTTGACAGAAATCTGCTACATCTGCATGGCAGCAGTGTCAGCTCTCGCAAGAGCGAGTCAGTAGATGTGGGTACACGGTAACCAGGGCAATTTATTTATCATTTGCACAACGAACGACATTCCCGAAGCCGCACCTGCACTATTACGCGTCGCGTCGGCTATGCATATGCTTACTTGACTGGCCATCTCGAGACGGTACGATCAAGGGTCGAACTTTTGCATGTGCAGCATCTGCAATCTCATGACATCGGGTGATCACCTGCATCCGTCTCGCCTTGTGTAGAACCACTAGCACGCCACACATTCAACACAGATGCTCCTGTAGCACGCATCCTAGCATAGGCAATCTTGCCCCTGTCGACGCTCTTTCTCAGTGCACTGTGTTCATACAGCTCAATGGCCATAACAGCAGCGAAATACAGCAACGCTTCGAGGAACAAGTACAGCATGTTGCGCCCTGCAGTGTCCCAGGCGTACAGGTTAACGCTCTGGTGCAGGATTTTGCGGTCAAAGTAGGCTGTTGAGATGTTGATGAGCCCCTCACCAAGGTTGTAGGTTGGGAACAACCTGTCAAGACAGCAAATATAAATCGCGAACATCATGTCAAAATAGAGAATATGAAACGCGAAACGTGTGTGATTGGTCAAGCCGTGATGCGTGTAGAGAAGGATGTATGCAGCAAACACAGAGACAGTCTTTAATGAAACAGTGGAAATGAGCTAGCATGAACCAGGTGCATATGTGAGAAAGGCAGAACAAATGCCAGAAGCGTGATATCTGACTCTGTTGCAGCATACACACACGCAGAACCTAGCGGGGTCAAAGGTTGCAGCATATGTTGCTTGAAAGGATCACGCAATAGACTCAAGACGATGAAACACGGCACTAATTTCATGCCGTATCACAGACGTTGATTGCGCTGTTGCAGGGATCAAAAATTTGCACCCACACGGAAGCAGCATCAATTGTGCGCGCACACGAGGTTGGTGTATGCTGTACAGATGTGTGTGTCAGATTATCCCTGCAACAGCGTCTACTGTAGTTACATACAACCTCAGCTTGTGACGAGGCATCAGAGATATCACACATGATGCGTGTGACTTTGTTTGTACGTTCAGACTCAGCGTAATGTCTTGACACTACTGGATCTTAGTGAGGAACATTCTTGTCCACTTGATGTGAGGATGTCAACGTGGCGTGTGTTGAAGTTATCCTGCTTGCGAACGCATTGACTACATATTGCTCACAAACACCTCTGTTTACCTGAAGAAGTGTACAGAGCGTTCACCAAGAGCTTTTGTCTTGTCAATGGAGATGAGAATGAAATAGCTCAGCACAAAGATGAACCCGCTCAGGAAGTTGGCTGCCATGACGCTGATCTGCGCAGCACTGTCAACAAAAACCGAATAGAAGACAAGACAAGTAGGACTTTAGAAAATGAGCATGCCAGAACCAGTGCACGCATGGTGAGCCGATGTTTGCTCAAATGGATTGGAGTCAGAGTGTCACTGCTATACACAGTAACCTTGTAGTGCGCCGTTTCGGAGCATTAGCACAGACTAGTACTGTGCGCGCCATGTAGAGCGCACAAGCACGCATACGCAGCAGGCAGCGTCCTAGATCTACGTGCATGACACACAAAGCAACAGGGTCGCAGACTAGAGCCTTCACGCCGCATCCACGTACTCAGAGCCACATGCGTACGCATACTTACAAGGTGCCTTCGAAGTATACAAACTTGGTCAAGACAGAAAAGGTAATAGCTTGTCATACCTGTGATTCTCAAAGGCGAAGGTGTAGACGTAATTGTGAGGCAGAACACTCAGCCCATAGAGTAGAAAGAGCAGCAGGACTGCAAATTGTGAGTCAGCATACTCAATAAAGACCCTTGCTGCTGTGCTGGTGCCATAGGCGTTCAGAGCCAGGATGAAGGCAAAGCACAGCAGCGAAAAGAATGCCTGTGTATACACGTACATGCACAGACACAGACACAGACACAGACACAGACACAGACACAGACACAGAGACATGCATATATCTCAACATGCAGAAGGTAGACAGACATACGCAAAGTACAGAAGTAATCAGATCATACATTTCGCAAGAAGCAGCTTATAGAGCAGCGTTCTTGATGATAGAGGGTCAAAAGCTCTGCATGCTGCAGGGGACGCTCACGATGCTCTGTCAAGTTCTCGCGCATAGCGATGCACGCTGTTATGTGATGCTGTATCGCTGGGATGCGATGAACATGTGGCGGACGTACATGTGAGGCGATCAACTGAAATGTCCACAAGCTAAAGCATTGTTACACTTGACATTTGGGGTATCCTACAATGTGTGCTTCTTTCCAATTCCACCGACTTACCGCATCGAAGATGTATGTGGACAGCCAGTAGTGCAGAGGCTTGACTCCTATTTGAAGGGAGCACCCACATCAACGAAAAGCACCGTGAACAGGGAAACACCGAGAGTGAGCGTGACCGCAACTTAAGCCAGTTCAGATCACAACACGCGGTGAAGAAAGTCGATGCCTGAGCATGGATTGCATCATTGCCATTGACGGATGGCAGGTCATCAGGCGGTACATAAAAGGCCACAGGGCGAATGTTGAGCTGTGGCATCTGGCCAACGAGAGTCCACAAAACCATTGTGTATCAATGACAGTGTTCACCTGAGACGTACTGGACATGTGTGCTGCCCACAGCTCTCTCCTTCACCACAAACACCACAAATGCTGCTGGTGCATAGCACTGCAGTCCAAAGCAGAACACAAATACGTGGCAGATATAACATACACACGTAGCATACAGAACAAGCATGTCGGCGTGTGAGCACAGCGACTGGGAGAAAATATGTTAAGTTGACTGCATCCAGCAAGGCGAAGAGCGTGTGATGCCATGGCCCATGTGCGCGCACAGGATTTGAATAATTCTGCATCAGAGATGCTCGCTTGACATGTCGTGCATTGCTCGAGTGTGTCGCTGTCAGCACTGCCGCGCGTTCCATACACACACACTCAGCAAGCTGCATCTGACTGTTTCCATGCGTCGCTTTGCAGTGAAGCTTAGCAGTCAGAAGTGCTAGCTCGTGTGCTATCGACGTCTGCAGTGCTGACAAGTCTGAAACTAAGATGAACTTTCGTTTGCATAATCTCAAGCGCAAGGCTGGGGCGCCAAACGCAACATGGTGGTTCATGATGCACATTTGGACGATGCGCAAAAGACTAGCAGGGGTGACGACTTCATACTTATTATCCGCTGGTTTTCAGTCGCAGACGAGCTTTCGAGCTGCATCTGATTGACATGTGCTAATCACTAGCTTACCATGGGTATCAAGATGAAAAGACAGGAAAACAGGGAGAGCACAGTCTGTATCTCTATGCTCTGCTGTGCTGTCAGTGGTAGTGGGTGCACCCTGTACAGTCATGCAACAATCAATGCACATGTGCACATAGGACAGAGACTGAAGGTTGAGCAAAAACGCATCAATAATGAAGTACATCACTGAACGACATTATCAACGCAGGTGCAGAAAGTTCATTTGGGCAGCGAGTAGCTTATCCTATATGTAGAAGTGCTGCTCTATACAAGGCAGACTATCAACAGATGGTGCTATGACTGTGCCAACGTGCTCAGCGCAAGGGTACGCAGAACCGAGCATGCAGCGTACACGTCAGGTACTTCAGTGCCCTGATCAATACCACTCTCTGTATGCGTTCGAGTGTCACACCGCAGCCGTGAACACATGTGCATACGCGCATACGTGCACGGAATGTGCAGGTGCAGTTGTATCTGCTCAAGTGTTTCACCTTGTGTTGTACTTTGCAGTGCTGTTGCCAGTGCAGTGTCTGTACTGTAGAGCTGTTAGCTCTCCTATCCAGCCTGGCAGACCGTGATAGCTACATCCTCACGAGAACAAGCACATAGGCACCACCATTATACGTGGATGCGCAGCACTCACATTACTAGTATCTGGACTGAACGTGTAAGCGGTCACGCATAGCGAGGAGAATCTAGCACAAGTGCTTGCCCGGCCCTATTGCGTTCACTTAGTACCTGGGGCTTGATCATCAACCGATGATGCAGCTATGCGCATCGTATCGCAAACCAGCTTACAGCATCAACAGCGCACAAAGAACGGGTCGCAGCCAAATTAAGTATATCAGTGCTCACCTGGTGGTATTGTGCAGCACAGTAGTGTAGGAGCCATCCAATGAGCGTGCAGCTGTGGAGAACTCTGACTCATACTGCTGTATGTCCGTAGGCAGAGCTTCTATAGCTGCTGCTGTGTCTATAGCCACATCACCTATCGCAAAGGCTGTGCCATTCAGTGACACCTGTAGAACATGATAGAGCAACGCAAAGCCACATGAGTGTAACCTCTCCGTGATGATGTTGCGTGTCTATTGCGCGCGCATGTGCAGACAAACGATGCGCTGTCAGCACAACATACAATGTGCAGAGTGTAGAGTGACGTGCTGATGTCGCAACGACGCTGCAACAATTGCTGATGCGTCAAGATTGCCTTCAGGCTAGACGAGCAACAGAACGGAACTACAATACGCTATGCCTGAACGCCAAGGATGGAATGTTTCTACTCGATTGTTATCTCACTGGCATCACACGACACTCCAGTCAAGGATGCAGCTGAGGGACATCAGCGATAGTGTCAAACACACGCACAATGTCTATGACATCCGCGTTTCTATGCGTGTCATAAGTGCTCACCTGGACGTCCGTGAGTGTAACATCCAAAGTAGCAGGATCCAAGGTTGCAGATGAGAATGCAAGGCTAACGTCACTGGCTGCAATCAGATCTGCTAACTGATCCGCTAAGGCTAGTTTGAGTGCAGCTGTGTCCGTCACATTCAGATCAAATACGCCTGCTGCCTGTATACAACACACAGTCATCAGCGGCAACAAGACCGAGTAAACAGCATCAGCAGGGCACAAAGAAGCTATGTCGCTTGTGCGACCACAGTAGCGAAGGTAGACTGACGCTTGAGAAGCGAAACACAATGCTGCAATCCTTTGCGCTAGGATTGATTGGTCTACGTGTGTGTGTGCAGATGCTGGTCACTCAGCACAGCTGCTGCGTGCCACCTTGATGATCGAGAAGAGCTCCAGGAACCTGACTGTGAGCACACAGGATGACTGTAAGTACACTACGTTGACGGGATCATAGCTAAGCTCTAAGAGAGAAGGCTGCAATGGCACACTGCGCACATGCGTCGCGCTTCTTGTGACACCCAGATAGGCCATCGCATCTACTCAGTGATGGCGACGCACGAGCGCAGTGTGCGTCCTGCATGCAAGGTGCTCAGAGCTTAGCAGATGCAATGAGCATGTGCAACCGGAGCAAGCTCACTGGATCTCCACAAGTCTCAGGATGCGGGCAAAGCTCAGTCTACAAGCACAAATCCACCACAGACTCCAACATGTATAGAGTATGAACCCTGAGAGGAGCAAGTGTATACAAAGAGCATGTCGTTGTGCGCACACCTCTTCCAATGTGATGAAGTTCTGAGCCATGCTATCAGCTTGATCAGCAGGCACACCTGCTTGTGTGGACAAAGACATCATAGCATGTACACAAAGTGAGGCTCACAGAGACTGTAACACGAGCACTTCTGGTGGACATGTGAAGTCGTCGTTCAGCGAAGTTAAGCGCGTATTGAAACGGCGCATGCATGCCTCCTACACTGGAGTGCAGAGTGTCATTCCTTGTTGTTGTAAATGCGCGGTACATCAACTGCATGGTATTCAGCAGTGTCTACACCCGTGTAAGCTAGTCAGTACAAGATAAACGCCTTGCACGTTGAAGCGCTGTGACTGCAGACAATAAAAAGTAATAGATTGTTGCTCTAGCGAGAAAGAGAACACAGATTGTCTCAGTCTCCCAGGTGTATGAGCGAGAGACTCGAGACCTGATGCAGCTTGACAAGCAGCGTTCAACAAATCACTGGTGCACAGCCACGTCATTGCAACGACAGCGATGCTATGGCATTGAGCATGATTTCTCTAAGACTTGTCTTGCGCAAACAACTTTTTGACAAGTCTAATTGCAGAGCTGAGCAATAATCAACGTGATTCACGTCGGCTCCCAGCACAGCACACACTGGACATCGAAGTGCATGTACAGTCGCGTATGCGCACATGTATGTACAGTACAACGTGTGCTGATCCTGCGTACCTATAGCTTCAAAGTAGGCCTCAAGAGCATCATATGTGTCCTGTGGCGAAGGAATCGCAGCTGTATTGTTCGGTGACAGCAGCGCTATACGCTCTAGCTGCTGCTGTACGATTGCTTCGGTGATATTTGCACTGCGCATGAGGTTTTGTAGATCAAAGGCTTCTGCTGGTAGAGTCAGATTGCCCTTTGTGATCAAGGACAGGGCACTTCCGACTGCATATGCAACAAGTGATAGCAGCATAGGGCAAGGTATGACACAGCATGACACAACGATGTCAGACATTGTACAAGGGTACTTGTGGACTCGGCAAGGGGGTGCAAGCATATCAACAAACGTTCTAATCGACGACAAGCTGTTCTGCGCAGTCTAAGCGCAGCTAGCAGACTGACGAGCAGAAATTCTGCAACGCCCTCACAATCTCTGACAGAGGATTTGCTCACACAAAACGCTTGCTGTCATTCACCTAGTGCAGCGTTGTCCTTGATCCATGGCCAGTCTACAGTCACGTTTAGTGGCAGAGAGTCACCGAAGCTGTATGCTCCATAGCGTGTATCCCTGCTGTAGGCATGTATGAGCATACAAACAAGAGTAGGGGGAATGCAGGTTGTGACAGGACGTCAGGTAATGCAGGTAATGCACATGTAAGCGAGCTGCAGGAACAGCGTGCAGAACCTTGTCTGCACGTCATCACATGCCACACCACTGCAACTCAAATGAAATAACTTGAGCACGTACATTTACAGAAGAAAATCAACAACAAGAATGACCAAAATGAACGCATAAAACCTCGATGCAGTCGCGAGACTCGCAAGGCGAAGCGTACAAATCATACGCGTGCCAGATAGCCAGCACAGGAGCACGATCTAGCAGTCAATTTGTGTGCACATTCGTTACACGTGTCCTGTAGCATTGAAGCAGTGTGTACCTCTTAATGTTGTTGTAGGAGTTCAGCATGTATGCACTCAGAGCAGTACTGTTAGCGCTGTTCGATGAGTCTTCAGGCTCAACCCAATCGAACTTGTTCTCTGCTACGCTGGAAAATGCAGGGTAGGGCACTGTCGCTGCATACTGACCTCCATACAGCACCTGATATAAATCACACATGCCAAGATGGAAAGTGCGCGTTTGTTTTATACGTGTCAGTGCATTTAGAGATCTGAGAAGACGTAGTGTTCCAGAGTACTTGTACATGAGGACGAGTGAGCCCGCACGGCTTATAGCAAGGCGGTAGAGAGATAAGATTGGTGTTAGCGGGGACAAGAACGATTCGTTTAGTTTGCTGTAAGTGGCTAGAGTGGCCAGTGTAGCAATCAGTGATTGAGAGAGCTGCTGATTGCAACATCTGCGACTCGGAGTCGACAGCATAGAAAATCCTTGACCGCGCGAACGCTCACGAGGGGTATAGCGCACGTGCGTGCACTAACCCCTGACACAAACGCAGTATCGGATTGGTCACATCCCTTGCATCACAGATGCTGCTCATGTGTAGACATGCTATACTAGACATAGCTACAGCAATAGATGCGGCTCGGCTTGTGCACAAAAATAGCAGGCAGTGGGCGTGCAAATGCACTGACCTGGCTTGTTTCACCGTACTGCGCAGCATTCAGCAGGGTTGATGGTCCTGCTATCTTGAGATTCACTGTCAAAATGATCAGCACCTGCATGCAACCAGACAGAACGCCAGACGCAATTGAACCCAAGCATTGATGCCGCGTGAGGAAACAGGCACTCAAGACCTTATATACATCTCTGAACAGCGATGATATCGCACAGTAGATGATATTTGCTCTGGCGCAGCATGGCTGTAGTAGACAAGAAACAGTCACATCATCGCGATCCCGTACGCATGCTGGCTTGCTGCTGTAGTCGCGGTTGCGCTCTGGACAAGGCGAGTAGACACACATATATAGTTTCATATATATGTACATGTGTCTAACCAATATGGCTCAGCAAGCATGTACTGTAACGCTTACCAGTATGATGAGGAGGCCAGGGAGTATCAGCTGAAAGAAGATGCCTTTGCCATCCCTCTTGAACACAGTCCACCGCTTGTACAGCAGAAACCTCAGCATAGCGCCAAAATTCACACTAGCTATTGGTACTTTGCTGCTTGATACCGCATCGCTAGACACTTGATCTGGTTGACCATGCACTGCAGCGACATGTTCACCGCGTTTGTCAGATGCTTGTAGATTGTGCGTTCCCGTCAGACGATGGCTGTTGCTGTCGATGTCACTGTGATGTGAATCTTGCAGTAGACCCGCACTGCTGTTTTGTCGATCATGCGCATGCAGCCGAAATTTACTGACTGCATCATTCATAGGCTGGTCGTAACCACTCACTTGTGACTGACTATGTCGACTGTCATCACTAGTGTGAGCTGTCGAGTCTAAGGGTATGAACCCATCACGTCGCACTCTAGAATGACTGTTTCCATTGTGTATAGCAGTGTCAGTATCACGTGTAGCAGAGGGCAGCTCAACGAGTTCTAATGCATCGTTGTTGATCGTGTCCTCGGGTCGTATGAACTCATCGAAACGACCTCTGCTGCTGCTGTTGTTTCGGCTGAATCTGTTTCGTATGCTGCGAAGCAATCTGTTTGTGCTTTGTGCAAGCATGCCCATCACACTGCCTGAGTGCGTCTTGTTATCATGCTCTGCAATGTTGCTATCGCCGTGACCTGTCGTGAGATGTTCGATTGCGAAGCACCGCATGAAGAACTGATTAGCATCAAAGCGTAGCATTGCATGCGACAAGAGCGAACTAGGACCTATGCAGCAAGAAATTCCAGTGATGAAGCACGAATCGTCTCAGGCATCAGGAATATACATAATACAAGGAACCCACACGTCACAGCTGACAGACTGCACCTGTAGCCACGAACTGGCAGCGATAAGCAGTGTCACTCTGCATGATACCATCAGTTGTTCAGTCATGAACACTCCTTCAAGTTGCAACGCGTGGGCTACGCTTCGGGCAGAATATGATGTACACAACAAGCCTCACTCGTTGGAGCTCGTGATGCTTATTCAATGTGCAGAGCTGTGCTCTCTTGCGGTTCACACATACTCAGGTACTGTGCTTATGACAGCCAAGCAAGCAGCTTACTCGGGGCGTGCATGACACTGAACGCGCTCACTATGAGGGACCATCAAGCTAGGATGTGCTTACCGTTGGCTGATGTGATGTGAGCGTCATCAGCAGCCCCAAGAGACATGAACACATCCTCTAGCGATGTGATGCTGATGCCATAGCCACCGATGCCTGACAACAGAATATGCACCATGTATGTACCAGAGTGTCAATAGTGTAAGACAATCGAGGTTGGCATAGCGTTACGTTAAGCAGTACGCATGTAGGGCAGAAACTCTGAGCACCAGCAGGTCGCAGCATTTACAAAAGCTCAGTCATACTTTCGGTCAATACTCATTCAGACATGTCATGTCATGGTGTATGCACGGTGGTACCACGGGCAAGACCAGCATCGCCATCAAGCGAGCACACCACATTACATGCAGCTTGCTGATCTGTTCTGACAGATCTTACCTAGACTAGTGCGCTGCGCTTCTAACTGCGTGAAGAGAGCAGGAAAGGCTGCTACATGCTGGATAGGCAGTCTGTACTTGAGCTCATTGCCAACAAGCTGCAAGATGCGTGCACTGGGTACATGCTGCAGGATCAGATCCGTTACTGCTGTGTCTACTGTTATGTCATTTCTGTAGCACACCGGACGGGACGCATGTCCGATGCACATATCATGTCAGACCAAGCGACACGAAAAGTGCCCTTGCAGTCCCTACGTGGAGTGTATAGTGGCTACAGATACGTTACAGTCAAGCCAGAGGCATAATACTAAGCGCGACATGTTGAAACGCAATGGCTCACGACCATTGAGCACCCATGCGCATGGTGCTGACAGACTGCTGAACACGACACACTGAACGTCATACCTAAAATGCATGAGTGTGCACCGCGTAGGTCCTGTTCACCAGGGACGCAGATAAGGGAACACAGTGTATGATGTGTTCGGCGTACCCGCTGTCTGTAGGTGCTGTGACTGCTGAAGCATCAGCTTGAGGCGGTAGCAAGGCGCTTGAAGTATGCATGTGCTCGTGACTAACTGCGTCATGCTGCGGGAATGTAGGGTTGCCGGTCTTGACTAGGGTGAGATTGTAACCGAGACCCAGCTGCGACTTGAGGAAAAGGGGAGTACCTTCAGCGATCAGCCGCCCATGCTTCATGAGCGCAATCCTGCGTGCATAAGCATGAGACAACCCAAAAAAGCCTCAACATCGTAATCCTTGCTTTCGAATATTCAGAGCTTGTGAGCACTGACATAGGTGAACACAAAAGCACAACAGCGCGAGCTCACATCGAGTGGACACTCGCTGCTACAGATTTGTGCTTACGCATGTAAGCGTGCAGTTGTGCAATGTGACCCTACAAGCGGCATGCGAAAGCACATGGAATTTGCTCCACACAAGGTGCTCTCCATCAATGGCTATCAGCTGCGTATCACAACAGACGTTGTTGTGCGACACGTGGAGCATGGGTGATACCGCGAACCTGTCAGAGCAGACATCCGCTTCGTCCATATAGTGAGTAGTAAGCAGTATGCAGCGCCCATTCTTATGCTTCCTCAGCAGCTCCCACGTAGCACGCCTGTGAGAGATCGCAGCGAGACCGCGAAGCAGTTTGGAAGTAGGTTCACGCGCATGACAACATGAAAACGGGCATTGAGATGTGACCAAGGTTGCGTTCGACGACTGCAGGGCCCCAGGTGAAGACAACACAAGCAGATGCGTCAGCGAATCTATCTGTTTCACAGCGATTGGGTCACCGCACAGCGAGCGTCGCTCAACGGACTGCACAACTACATGCTTGTCAGCGATGCATCCAGCCACGTCTACGTGCACAAGCATCGCCGCTGGAACAGTCACGCGCATACACTGTCCGTGTCGGTGCCGACACCACGCTATGTATCAGTAACTCTAGAAACACACCTGGAGAAAGGGTCAACGCCGCTAGTAGGCTCATCACAAAGCACAAAGCTTGGATCACCAGTGAAGGCTACAGCGAGTGAGAGTTTGCGTTTCTGTCCACCACTCAATGTGCTGCTGTAGGCATGCGCTTTCTCTTGCAGACCAACCTCTGCTATTGCGCGTGTGATGGCCTCCTCTGTGTCACTCTTCTGTACACCTACAAGCGGCAAATACGACGCAGCGACACAGCGTTAAAAAGCCGGAATGAAGATTCGTGTCACCACTTTGCGCAATGAATCACTGGAGTGCATTGAGCGGATCAAGGTGCGACCAGCACTGTGAAGCGAACTCAAGAGTGGCTATCTTATATTGCGTTTATTCGAGGACACACATCCACTCAGTACATATCATACGCTCTCTCTGAAGTCAGAAGTGTAGCATCAGCAACTCCCGCTTTTGCGTACAGCACTAATGGTTTTACAGTGTGAAGCCTACGGAGACTCACCTTTGAGATCACAGAAGAGCTCCAAATGCTCTCGCACAGTCAGAGAAGGGAATAAGACATTGTGCTGCGGACAGATGCCCATGTCCTGTCGCACTGCGGACAGATCCGTCACACAGCTCTTGCCGTAGACAAAGCAGTCCCCTTGCGTTGGCGGCATCAGACCTGATCATATAACCCGATCATGCGATGAGAACATACATGAGCTGATGCAGTGTCGTTTCTGTGCGCCCGCTCGCAACGTCACAGTGACAGAGCACCGTCACATTGTATCGGAGGATGAAGTACGTATATAGCTGGCAGACTCAAGAGCTAGGCAGCTTGTGATGTATGCCGTGTGCTGGTGTAGCTCATCGTAGACAGTGCTCGGCATTGGTTACGAGCTTTTCTTTTGCAATCAGTACTGCTACTGATGCAGTATGCGGTGTGCGTAGCTTTGAACGTAAGCGGCCTGCTTCAATACATTAAGTTGCTCACCAGTAAGCATGTTGATGGTGGTGCTCTTGCCCGCTGAGTTGTGCCCCAGCAGCGTTGTCACACCTTCGTACAGCGTCAGATTCAATCTGCATCACAACGCCAAGCAACACGTCAGCTATGCGATTAGCACAGGCATGGTATGCATGGCAAAAGCATTTAGTGCATCGACAACAACGCGAGTCCACGAAGCACGAAACATAGCAGCCGTCATTGCTGTACGATTCGCGTGCGGTACTCTGTGCAGGCAAGGCCAACACATACAATACACTTATGTAGGAAGACGACTTCGTTGGCTGTGATTGCTGACTTATGCGCTTGCGCATGCGATTGCACTCAAGTGGAGCTTACCAAGTAACGCACCACGTTTGCTGATGCATGCATATGTATGTTTGTACCTGTTAACAGCAACTCTGGCGCCAAACACTTTGGTGAGATCTTGTATGACGACCCTGCCTTGCATCGCATCAGTAGGACCTTCGAAGAACTGTTCTGCTCCTCTAGCTACATCACTCTGATGCTGTTCATCTATACTGTTCAGGCTATGTTTGTTTGCCCTGAGAGAGGCGACATAGCAAATAGGATGCAGCGAATAGTTGACATCGTTGACGGAAGCCATTCGTGACATTCATGCATGAAAATAGAGTGCAGCTATAACTGTCAACAAGGCGCTGCATCGAAGCACGAAGCGAGAGTCGGTGCAGCACACGCGCAGCGCATGGAATGTGCGTTTCATTGCGTGATCACACTACATGCCACATGGAAGCTCTTTGTGATCAGAAATGCAAATAGGTTAGCAAGCACACTCACTTGCTGTCAGTGCTTGCGAGCATGCTGAGGTCACCAAGTCCCTCGTGTATCGCATCGTCAGCAGGCATTGCAGACGCATCACTCTCTAATCGTGACCAATGCTGCTTAACAGGCGATCTTGACCCGCACAAATAGCATAGCCGCTGCTCTATACTCTGTAATGCAGAGCCTATTCGATGTTGCCACGTGTGCGGCAGAAAGAACAGAGGCGACTGCGATGAGCCATACTCCTTTGGCAGCACCTGTGACACAAAGTGACACAGGGTACATGCTTAGCTTTCTACGAGGCAGCAGCGCGGTAGCTCAAAAGATTATGTTTCTTGAAGCGTCTGACGTTGACACTAGCACAACACCACTGAACACGCTGACGCATTGGTGACAGGACACAGTGTCAAGATCGGCTCCTCAACAGGAACAGCTTGATGTTCCTTGTACGCATATCTGGTGCGATGTGACATGCGTGCAGCATGCGCTGTTCACTATCTGTACCTTGCTGAAGTACCAAGCCAGAACGCCGTAGAGCAGGAAGTCTATGAACAGCATGATCATGCTAGACTGCAGGCTAAACTTGCCCTGTGATTGCAAGCAGCGCACAGCAATGGGGCACAGCAGTAGCATGATGTAACATATCAGTGATGCGCTTGGTTATGTGCTTTCCTCAGACACACAATGCCAAACGACTCTCATCACCGGAAGTGTGAGACTTCGATTGAGCACGTCTGTGCTGTTGAGCAACACGGCATATTGACAGCAAGACTGTGACTGAGCAGCGCAGCAACCTGCTCGGCATCTGGGTCAAGCAGTCGCAAGCGCCGTCCATTCTGCTCATGTCTGGTGCATGACGCTGTTGCTCAATAGCACTCTTGGTTGTTCCTTCCTTCGTGGCGTTGACCTTCCGTTTCTCACGGAGCGATAACTTTCCTTCCAGACAATACAGGGTCCTAGCGCTTGATCTGATGTCTGTATCACCACGAGCATGCGTCCACATGCTCGGCATATCCATGTCTTACGGTACACACCTGATTGTAGTTGCTCCAATTCACTCCAACATCAACGTACTCATAGCCAGAGATAAAGTCAGCTCCGAAAGCGAATGCGCTAGGCGAAAGCAGTGAAGCTGCATATTTGCCAGCACTCGCTTCATAGCTGCACACACACAACGTGTACACACAGAGCCGAGCCATTATGCATTTACAATATGCCTTCACAAAACCTTACAGTGCTCCATGCCACCAGACTCTGCACGATGTCTTGCGCAGGACGTGCAAAACGGCATGCGCATACGTCTTGAGTGAGACTTCTTGCAGTGATGCCCCATGCAGTGATATGCAGCCATACAGCAGGCACAGAACACTAGGCATCTTGAAATGCGAATGAGGCATGGATGCAGTACTTCAGCCATATTCGCTAATCAATGCACACGTACTCAGGCGGTCCCAAGTCCGTGTGACTGCAGAACAGCATGCGTATGTTCACCTGTTAGTGTCCAGGTAGATGAAGCGAGGTAGGATGCAGGCAAAGAGCGCTACTGGGCCCATCAATGCGGCTAACTGCATTCAATACCAACACATACAAACACCAAGCAAACATCAAAAGCAAAGCATGGTCAATGCAACGAGGCTGTGCGGAAAGTATGTTGTACCTATATGCGATATGCTGCCCACGCATGGATAGTTGCGGTCGCTCTATCCGCAAATCAGTCTCTCCGGCATGACTGCTCAAGTTACGAACACCACTGTCCGGCTGGGAAGGGCTGTGAGCGCAATGTACAAATGCCATTACATGCAAACCAAACAGCCTATGTGCGTGTATGCATACCTTAGCTCTGCTGAAGAAGCAGCTGATGAGCAGACCAAAGTTCACTTCTGAGCATGTGAACAGGAAGAAGTACACAAACAGCAAGCTTGGATCGCTGCGAGGCAGGAATGTACTGCTGCTACACACTGTGATGCCGATTGCAATCCAGGTGAAGGTCAGGAAGCCAACCAGCCACCAGCTCAGATCATATACCCAGTCCGTCAAACCCTGCATGCACGTGCAGCAGTCGACACGAAACAGCAGTCAGTGCCCAGAGCTTGTAGTGATTTATGCACTCATACACCAACTAAGTGTGCCCGCAGCCGCATGAAAGACTGAACGACTCTCCTTCAGAAATTACACAAGTCCTGTGTGACTGCCATAGTTTACGCTATTACATTTGATCCGAATCGCAGCTTAACTCACCATGATCTTCATGGTCTCGCCCATGCGCGTCTCCCTCTCCTGCACAATGCCGCTGATCAGCCGCGACAGAGGGAACAGCGTACTGATGCTCATGGCTAACCCTAGAAGAAACCCAACTGCTTGGAAGAAAATGTTCTGCTGAAACTTGGCTGTTGGCATGGGCACACCCAGCATCTTTGGCGGCACACATGTGCTCTCATCGCTAGTCGATGCACTAGAGTCAGCGATTGTGTAGTTGTACATGAAAGCATCAACAGCAGCTTGCAAGCTCAAAAAGCCAGAGAGGTAGTAGCGCTCATAGTGATCATCCAGCCCTACTGCCAGCCAGTCAAGTATTACGTTTGTATTGGGCACTGTTGTGTAGTTTGTTCTGATTGTGTAGTCCACAGCACTGGGTACAGCTTCGTCGAACACAATCACTGCCCATGTGCGCTCGTCAGGATGGTCCAGCACGTATCGTATCGCAGTGGCTTCATCAGTATGCACACGTCGCACGACACGGTCAATAGTGGTCTGTGTCTCGTTCAGCCATGTCTGAAAGCTCTGAATAGCGGGACTTTCTGCTGGTGCAAAATGCAGTGTGCCCAGTGTCAACAGATTACCGAACGTCCTGCCCACTCTGTTGTTGGTGATCAGGTACTCATAAGTGCCCAAGTCGATGTTTGACTGCAGCAAAGAACCCAGACCTATGAACCCGTCAAGCGGCGGCACAGGGAAGGGTCCTTGCATGACATCTCTCAACGAGCCAATCAGACCGCGCACATTGTGGTAGCTGGCTCCGTGCTTGTGTGTGACATTCGCTGTGTCAGAGGTGTTACTGGTAGCAAGGCCCTGCAAAATGGCGCCTAGACTGCCTGGAGCTTCCAAGTTTACCTGTGTATATGTCGCTGCTGGTATCTCAGTGACTGTGCTCAAGTTGAATGCCACCGCTAAGATTCCTATCATCAGGAGGGGCGATATTAGTTCGATCACTGTCATCGCTTTGGAGCGTTTCTTCTCTCTCCAGCATTTGATCAGCAGAGCTCTCAATTGCTGACGTGCCAGAACACGCCCGCTGTTCCGCATCTTTCGAGGTCGCTCATCGCGGCCTGTTACCTCACTGATGGAGGGCTGCTGCAAGCTCATCTTGACGGCATGTTCGTATCACAGGCTTGTGCGTCTATTGTGGCCTGTCATGCTCCGATTGAGTGGTGTTGATCGCCTCTGTCTGTCGATTTCCGCGCAAAGATCGTAGAATACGGAAGGACGGAATGTGGACCAGATTCGAGCAGTTTCGAGATGAATCTCAGACTGTTAGTGTGCTGATCCTGTGAGGTGAAGACCGGAATTCATGCGTCAGCTGCTGCTCGCATAAGATACTGCACAAATGTCAGCGTAGAGCACGGCAGCATGTATGAAGTCAGAGCATGCTTACTTGCTTTCTGTTGCTTGCGTTGTCGCGCATAGCTTCAATAACGAGTCCTGGTGGCTTCCATAAGAGTCCCCAAGCATTACACTTTTGCTGTCAAATCGTCGTGCGCACTGACAGCAGCTCAGCAGCAACATCGGTACACACAGTAAGGTCATATTATCAACAAACAGAAGCTCAGTATCTGGAGGATCAAACGCATCTGGTGGGAGCGAAAACAGGAAAAACGGAATCCCGAAACGGCGATCAACATGCGACATCCCCGCAGTGATTCGTTTGCATTGGCGATAGTGCCTTACACAGGGCCTCGAGCCAAGGCGGTGGAGGTGAACCTGTACACTGCATACCTGCCGGAGCTGTTGGCGCACAACCTGCTGCCGTACCTGGACGCAAGGTCGCTGTGCAGTGTAGGTACAGCTTCATACTCGTTTAACAAGCTCGCTAACGAAGACAAGCATTGGGCAGAGCTGTGCAGGGTGCAGTGGGGTGTAGCTCCCGATTCTTTGAAGCCACCTCCCGATCCCGTCAAGACCTTGTATGAGGTAAGTCAGCAGTGCTCTGTCTCAGCTGATCTTATGCAACATACGCCGTTTAGTTGCAGTGCTTTCGCCGTCCACAATCTTCAGATATCATCCATCAAGTCTTTTGATTCAGTTTGCGTGGATCGTCTGATCTGTTCTCTTGCTCGCAGATCCATCATCTTGGTCTGAGGAGCATGCGCGTCATGAAGCACGCAGGCTTCGATGCTAACATTTTTGTGAGTCCTATTCAGGCATGACGATGTTGCGTCATCACCTGATACATAACAGTTTTGTAACTATTGATTCGGATCGAGGAGAGAACCCGGGGTTTTCTCACACGCACAGTGTCGGAGAGAGATAATGGGGTGATCTGGCAAGGGATGGGGCGACGGTGGATGTGGTATCGATTGCACTTTCTGAAAAGGGAGGTGAAGTGGCTCAACAAAAGGAGGATGGGAGAGTCAACAGAGCAAGTTCTAATGGCTGTGCAGTCTGCATGCGCAATGTAATGCAGCATCCTCGTACAAAACGAACCGTTCACTGGTACCTGCATCAGCTGCATGTATGTTTCTGTTGTGATCACGGCCAGCATCTCAAAAGCTGTCACTTGAGTCCCCTCTTGCATGATCAGAGTCGGAATTTACACCTTTACGTACAGCGGTGTACCACCGCTATGTACAGCATGCTCACCAGCGTGAGAACATGAGCGATGCATTCGTGCCTCCGAACCCGAAGCTATTGCTCATTGCAACATCTACAGTGGTCTGTTTTGACTCATTCATCACATGAGTAAAGGATGGCATCGGATCTGGCTGCTGCAGATTCAGTGTCACAGGTATGATGTTGTCTCGGATAGCTAGCACTGTGAACGCTGCTTCAAGCGCACCTGAAAACAAGTAGGCACGCTCAAATGCAGTAGGTGTAAATCGTGCAGGCAGCAAGAGTGGTACCTGTGCGTGCGCTGTCGATGCGTTCGAAGCTCGAACAGCGCACTTACCTGCTGCGCCCAAGAGGTGTCCTGTTGCTCCCTTTGTCGAAGACACCAACAGGCTGGACCTGAGCAGTGAGAACACGGGAACCTGTCAGGTTCGCTTGCTCATGCTTCCTACCTCAAATGCGTCTGCTTAAGTTGATACCTGACACTAACTACAGCTGTCTGAACAGTCTGCACATGCGATACAGCGGTGCTGCATCGACTACTGACCTGTGGTTAAAGACAGCGTCAATTGCACGCGTCTCTGCAGCATCCCCTAGGGGCGTGGAGGTTGCATGCGCATTCAGGTACTGCACATCCTGTGCACACAGCCCTGACTGAGCAATAGCAGCCTGCATCGCTCTGCGTGCACCATGCCCGTCTTCAGGAGGGCTTGTTAGATGGTGACCATCGCAGCTAAGGCCACAGCCACGCACTTCAGCAAGAATAGTTGCGCCTCGGGCTTGTGCATGCTCCAGCTCCTCTAGCACCAGCACAGCAGCGCCCTCTGCAGCGTGCATGCAGTGCAGGTGCAGTCAGAATCAGTAATGACATGCCCAGTAGTGTGATTGCATGAGCGAAATGTCATAGAGAGAGTGCTGAACCGGTAATGCTGCAACTATCAGACTGCAGCTTCTTTACGTCCTTTCTCGTACTGCTGCCGTATCGTCCACGTTCGATTGATTGCGTTTATGCTAGGACAGTGTTTCGTTGCGTTTGAATGCAAGCAGTTATATCGCAACGATGTATGCTCCAGCGGGCTGCTGTCGTCAAGAGCTCACCTCCAATTACAAAGCCATCTCGCTGTGCATCAAATGGTCTGGATGCTTCCGTAGGCGTAGCATTGAACCGTGTAGAGAGTGCTTTCATGCGGCCGAAGCCTCCCAAACTAAGCACATTGATAGAGGCCTCTGTGCCTCCTGCCAGCATCACATCAGCTTCGCCAAATTTGATCAATTTTAGAGCATCACCAATAGCATGAGCCCCAGAGGCGCAAGCTGTGACAGCGCAGTGATTGGGACCTCTCAGCCCGAACTGCACACCAACATGGCCGGCTGCCAGGTTCATGAGGATGCGAGGTACGAAGTGTGGAGAAAGCCGCCGCGGCCCTCTGCTCTGCGCTGTCCTGTCTGCCTCAATGACATCTTCCAGGGAGCCGATACCACTGCCGATTGCTATGCCTGTAGCGTTTCTGTCCGCTTCTGAGCTGGGGTGCCAGTTTGCACTCTGCAGGGCTTCCTCTGATGCTGCCAGTGCTGCAGTCCAAATACAACAGCTGCTTCGTGATCAGAGAAAGCTTGTAAAGACACGCTGCCTTGCACCTGCTGCCTTCTGAAGCGTGCATAGTTTGAAACGATACTTCTTGCAATGACGAATACCTACCATATTGTATGAAGCGTGGAAGCCTCGCCCATTGTTTGCTTTCATCAAAGCTCACTGGAGAGTTTGCTGTTATGGTGCGCGGCACTGTGGCAGCTAGCAGTGTTGGCAGCTGTTCTGCTGCAGGCAACTGCACTCAGCAACACAGTACACCAGGTCGGTGTAAGAGTGGCAATTAGACTCGCTGCTCGCTTCCTGCACACACACACTCACTGGATAGTCAGGATCACTCGCGCCGAGCGTCCGAACTCCAGAGTGCCTCTTCAGTATTCTGGTCCAAGAGGCCTGAATGCCGCATGCCAGAGGTGAGACTGCGCCTAGTCCTGTGACTACAACTCTCCTCTGTGCCAAGATCGTGGGCCGAGGCAATCGCATGGTTATACCAACACTGCAGGGCAGATCCCTGTCGCACAAGCAGCTGTTCAGTCCACCATATCGCTGATGGGAGCCCTTCAGCAGTCAGCTGCTCTCTCTCGGCTCAATGCCCCCAGTATTTTATATGGCGAGTCCAACTGTAATTCAGCACCTCCGCAGCAAAACACCTCCACACCATCTGATCAAAGCCCTGTAGGCCTGCAGGCCTCGTTCTAGCGTAAACCATGAGCCGCAATGTGCAGGTCAAGAACAGAGCGCCTGCGCCCATCCAGATCACTGCCGAGCAGATACTGCGCGAGTCAAGAGACAGGCAGATCGATGTCACGGTAAGCAGCATACTATGATAGTGCTGATAACGAACACAGGCCTCAGCGGATCAGCATCACCGCACACTGACGAGCTTTCCGTGCTGTTCAACCCTCACTGCTGATACAATGACACCAGTCTACAGCGCCCAGGCAGCAGATCACAGACCCGGAAGAGCTTATGGCCTTCCGACGCCGCAAGCGCAAGGAGTTTGAGGACAGCCTGCGCATGCAGCGGCAGCACATTGGCACCTGGATGAAGTACGCAGCCTGGGAGGAGAGCCAAAAGGAGTTCGAGCGGTCGCGCTCTGTCTACGAGCGGGCGATTGATGTCGAGTACACGAACCAGTCGCTGTGGCAGCGCTACGCAGAAATGGAGATGCGCAACAAGTTTGTGAACCATGCGCGCAATGTCTGGGACAGAGCTGTCACTCTGCTGCCGCGAGTATCCACCTTCTGGCTAAGGTACAGCTACATGGAAGAGATGTTAGGTGAAGCTGCAAAAGCGAGAGCAGTCTTCGAGCGCTGGATGAAGTGGGAGCCTGACGACAATGCCTGGGGAGGCTACATCAAGTTCGAGATGCGCAGAAAGGACACTGCCAAAGCAAGAGCTCTGTACAGGAGGTGAGATGCTCCATGTGCTGCTCAACACCGAGGATGTACGCCCGTACCAACGTGTCATGTGCAACCTTATCTGTAACAGATGTTCATGCTGTATGTACTAGCTTTAAGCGACATCACCAAGTCTATGCAACATGTGACACTGGAGACCCAACGCGCACGTGTGCAACACGTGATGCTCGAGCGCACAAGACGCACCGTGGTGTCGTTACGCCTTGCTTTACGTATGATCTTGTGTGCAGGTATATCGACTGTCATCCTCATGTGCGAGCTTTCCTGAAGTGGGCACGCTGGGAGGAGAAGCAGGGTCAGTTAGCATTAGCCAGAGGCGTCTATGAGCGAGCACTCAGTGAACTAGATGAAGATGAGAGAACAGAGAAGCTATACATGAGTTTTGCACAGGTATAGCCCTTTTGCTCATGCATAGCGCTTACACATCCGAACAGCTTGATTTTGCTTGAGGTCGCTACCGCTTGCGTAATTTGGCTGGCATCAGCACAGGCGCATCACTGCTGCATTCTGTAATACAGCCATGCGTGCGGTTACTCTTGACGATACCAGCCTCGATTTTTACGCAGTCAGCATACGTCAGGCACAGAATCTCAAGTATAAGCGTATCAGTCTCACGTCTTATGTATCTGCTGCCATGTGCTATCGTGACTGCAGTTTGAGGAGCGCTGCAAAGAGTTTGAGCGAGCGCGGGTGATCTTCAAGTATGCACTAGATCAGATGCCCCGTGAAGCTGTACCTGACCTGTACAAGGAGTTCACTTCCTTTGAGAAGCGGCATGGCACTATAGAAGGCATTGAGGAAGTGATTGTTGGCAAGCGACGGCTTGCATATGAAGAGGAAGTGGCCAAGGACCCTCACAACTATGATGCATGGTGAGTAGACTTCGCTTTTGCTATGATTCGCACTTGGATGCCTTTCTAGTGCAAGCTGTCCGTATGAAAGTGACAGGTCTTCGTTACATGTGCACTGGTCGACACTGCGAGATGCAAGCCTTTCACGCTGATGCAATACTATCGAATACTTAGACTGGGGGCATCGAGCATCGATGTAGACACACACCCATCGCTCATAGGTCCAGTGTTGAAGTATTGTGCAGTCAGGTACTTTAGACGACAGCACTCGGCGTTTGTACCTGCTGTGAGTATTGTTGACGTGCATCTGTTGCGATTTGTTCATGCTCTTGTTGCAGGTTTGACTATGTGCGGCTGGAGGAAGCGCAGGGGGATGCAGCTAAGATCAGAGAGGTGTATGAGCGTGCCATTGCCTGCGTGCCCCCAGTCGCACAGAAACGGTTCTGGAGGCGTTACATCTACCTGTGGATCAACTATGCTGTCTTCGAGGAGCTCTCTGCTGAGGACCCTGTGCGAGCGCGAGCTGTTCTCAAAGCAGCACTGCAGGTATTGGTTTGCTACAAGCAATTGCACTCAACGTTTATGTCGGTGCACACCATTGCATTGGACACTTCCACTTAGCGTTTGCTACGCGCACATTTACACAGCGTTCATGATTATGCGCACCGTCAGCTCGTCATCTTGTCTGGTAGACGTGTTCTGGTGTCGCCACCGGCCACCGTCGTAATCAGTTCAGCTATCGTGGATGCGTGTAACGTGGACTGACGATGTGTGAGCGATATCATCTTTGTCATGTGCATGCGCGACACTGTATACCGGAACAACTCACTCAACGATTTGCTACATGTATACGTCTGCATTCGATCGTGGTGCAGGTGATACCGCACAGCACGTTCACCTTCTCAAAGATCTGGCTAGCTCTTGCAGACTTAGAAGTGCGCTGCAGGGACCTGCCTGCTGCCAGAAAGGTAACACTTGTCTGCTTAGTCGACACACGGCCTTGCGCGACCGATATGATATGTCATTAGACGCGTCGCTATCCGCAGAGACCTTGAGCAGTCAGTGGACGTCGTAGTTGCACTGGAAATGACACGTCGACTTCTTGAGTCACACACCTTCAAACAGCGCGTCTCATGCCGCCAATGTGACACGGTCTCATGAGGCCCTGACTGGAGGCTACATCAAGGCGAACATGCTGAAGGTCCACGCATGCTGTACATGCCTGTGTGTGCTGTACTCGTGCTGAATGCGCTTCTTACTGCAGGTGCTAGGCGAAGCTCTAGGGCGATGTCCGAAAGAGAAACTGTTCAAAGGCTACATACAGCTAGAGTTGCAGTTGGGAGAAGTAGACCGCTGCAGGACACTCTACTCCAAGTACCTGGCTTCTGCACCACACAACTGCCAAGCTTGGATCAAGTACGTGTCAGTGTCCATTGAGGCCGTTCAACAATTATACTCTACTTCCTCGATGTTGGCACGCCTGTGCGCTGAGAGGCAATCTGCAAACATCCACATTTAGGTTCAACTTTGCTCTGGGACAGTTCTTGTGCTGTCTAAGAGGAGGCTGCTCATGCATATTCAGCGGATGACTGTACGTGCAGCTCAGGTTGCGTTTCTGTGTCGCACGTTGCTCACTTTGAACCACTCCTATGTATGCACTATTGTGTGTGCACGCAGGTTTGCAAGCCTGGAGCGCTCAGTCGGGGAGGACGATCGAGCCCGCGCAGTCTACGAGCTTGCAGTCTCTCAGCCTGTACTAGACATGCCTGAGACCCTCTGGAAGGCCTACATCGACTTTGAAATCGCAGAAGCTGAAGCTGCGCGTGCCCGTGCTCTCTATGAGAGACTGCTTGATAGGACCCAGCATGTGAAAGTGTGGACCAGCTTTGGCGCCTTTGAAGCGAAGGATGGCGCTGGTCTGGCCTCTGCGCGTGCTGTCTTTGAGCGGGCCTACAGCGCTCTCAAGGCTGCTGGACTGAATGAGGTGAGAGCGATAGATTACATTCGTATATTGCTTGAACCGGCAATGGTCATCACCAAGAACTATGCGTGGCACAGTGAGCGTCCAGATCCATGCTGGTGATTGACTTGCAGACATTGCTAACCTACTGCATCTGCGCCGAGCACGGTTGATTGCGGCATGACACAAACGCGCGCACACTTGCCCCAAATTACCAGTACTTCAGACGGCAAGGCAATAAGGCGACATTAAGCTGCTATGTCGATCTCGTTTATTATGCTTTTCCTCGCATGCTCTTGGCACATTGAAGACCTTCAGTTCGTATTCCCTGTGTGTTCATCAGACCTGCCGCAAGTCTCTCTTTGCGTTGCGCTTGCATTCTTGTTCGAACGAAAGTGCACGCATGCCATGACATGCTGCTGTGTCTTGCACCACTGAGTGACTTGCAGCGTTATCGTCTAACGCGACTGCCATGACCACTGCTTGCATTTTCGAGTAGTTGAGCATTCATTTGCATTGCAACCTTCATTCACCACGTGGTACTCAGAACATGCGTGTACTCTCCATCTCTGTTCCTTCATTGTTGCTGTCTCGTCACAACAGGAGCGACTAGTGCTACTGGAAGCCTGGCTCGCGATAGAGCGGTCCTCAGGTGACACAGCCTCACAGAGAGCTGTTGAAGCTCGCATGCCACGGCGGCTCAAGAAGCGGCGCATGCTCACTGGAGATGAAGGGGAAGAAGTTGGATGGGAAGAGTACTATGACTACAGGTAACCTGCTACTATAACATCACTTTTCCAGTGTCACATGGTCACTTCCTGTTGTCACATGCTATATGCTTAAAGGCCAGCTGTCACTAGAACATCACTTTCGCACTGTCACGTGTTACAGTCTGCAGTGTGTCACAGGTTCGCTGTCATGGCGAGGGGACTTTGCCCATCGTTGTACCATAGTCTGCAGTGCTGTCATTTGCGCACTGCTGGTGTCAGCGAGTAGCTGTGTATATTAGCGTGTCTGCATGCTAATCGCTTATTTCATAGTTGTCTCGTGTGTGCTGTGTGCCACACCTGCTCGTCGTGTGAGTGACTCACACGGCCGACTGTATACTGTTGCGCAAACGCTACATCTACTTGTGAGATCGTTGTTGCATCCTTTGCTTGTAAGCGTGCATGGAGCCACTGAATCAACTGTTGTGCACTATGCTACATCAGTGTTGATAACCAACGTTCGCGTGCTGTCTGCGTGTATGGTGTAGGTTCCCTGATGACGAGCAAGCCCCAGCCAACCTCAAGATTCTGGAGATGGCACAGAAATGGAAACAAGGCTTTGCTGCTGCATCTGCGTCTGCTACAGCGGGTGCAAACAAGCGCAAAGCAGATGGTGATCCTGAACAATAGCACCTGCTTGACTTATGCTTTTTAGAGCACACTACCAGCACATTGCTCTTTCTCTCATTCTCTCTCTCTCTGCGTGTTGTGCTTAGTGCTGTTGTTGATGCTGCGTATATCCTGCTGCAATTGCTGAGTCATTGATGCTTACAGTGTATGATAATCGTTGCATTGACTAGTCCTGTTACTTATGTGCTCCCGTGTCAAGTCAGTCAGCTGCATCAGTCATCTCCTCTGCTGCGCTTGCTGCTAGAGTGATCACAGCTCGTGCTAGCTCTGTTAGAGCACTGTTAGTAATCGCAGTGGCACCATCAGGTGCCTGTGCGTTATTCATCGCAGTAGCAGCAGCGCTTGTGAGGCCAGTATGTTCGTTACTGCTGCTTGTAACGTCGCATCTGGCAACACGTAGTGCTTGCACTGCGCTCTCATTGTTTCCCTCATCAATGCTGATAGCTCTCGGGGTAAGCAGATCTGTTGTGTCATTCGCTATCAGTCGAGCTGTTATTGGAATTGCATCTTGCAACGCAGCGATGTCCAGTGTAGCAGAAAGCTCAGCACTGCTCGCATCGACTGCGTCTGTCCTCGTGGTAGAGCGACTGCTCACATGCTTCGGAGTTGCGACTGGCTGCGTGCTGCTCTGACTGAGGGCAATGCTGCATGCCTGAGAGAATGTCTGTACTAGCGTTTTCTGTTCCGCTGTAAGCTGGGTCGACGAAGACTCATCTAGCGTGTTGCCTGCTGGGTATAAGACAACGATGCCCCACTCTGTACAGCAGCTCCACAGCACTGCACCTGCTGCTTTGATTGCCATCTCAGTGGTTGTGCTGCGCGATCTGTCCTCCTGTGTGAGTGTTGTACCCTCACGCTCAGTGCGTGCAGTAGGCGACTCGCTGGCCAAGCTGAGGGGATATACTGTAATCAAGGTGGCCATGACTTGAGCTCTGCACGCACCCAGAGGATCGTGATTCTCTGTTGACGACTGCGTTGTGTATGCGTGCACGCTCGGAGGAGACAAATCTTGAGCTTGTGTCTTCTGTGCAGCTGTAGCTTGTGCGTCGGACTTGCGCCACCATCGCCGCACCCTGTCGCTCAAGCTAGGCGTCGCGTTCCTAGTTGTACGCTCAGGTGGCCGCACCGCAGTGTGAAGCACAGTTTGTGGAGCAACAAATGAGTGAGCGTGCAGGTCAGCAAGCCTCGCGCC
>CAXIVC010000127.1:0-10015 GCA_964035585.1 Polytrichum formosum | reverse complement strand
AAGTTGATAGGGGACTGTTGAATAGTTCACCGGTCACCATGGCCGAGGAACGGGGGATGGATCCACCACCCATACCCCCAATTCCGCCCATACCTCCTATACCTCCAATAGACCCATTGGTTAGGCCAAGAGGCCTACCAATTGTGGTTCCACAAAATTTAGCGGCGACGGATATGCCATCTCATCTCCCTAAATTTTATGGGACCAAGGATGAGGACCCCTCTCGGCACATGGAACGGTATATCGAACGGTTGGCTAGCTTCCTCATAACCGACCCGGGTTATTGGTTAGTGTGGTTTCCTACCACTCTAGAGGGGGAAGCCTATGAATGGTATCGGGATCATGCCGAGGGACATTTTAGGGGATGGGAACAATTACAAAGGGAGTTTCTTAACGAATTTAGGCCGGAAGTGGGTCAAAGTACCGCATTAAGGGCATTGTCGTCATTGAAGCAAGGAAGGGAGGAAGAAATTTCGGCTTACATTAGGAGGTTTGATTTAGTGTGCACTAGATTTGTGGGTACCATGCTCAACGACGACACGCTAAAGCAATTTTTCATTCAAGGGTTTTTTAAGTCCGGAACTATTAGGGGTGTTCTAGAAAGGAATCCCTTGACCTTGGCGGATGCCAAGCGTGCGGCTAGAGATATTGAAAACTTGGATAAAGATCACGAAAGGCTATGGAGAAGGGAGGATGAATTGATCCCACAATTCATCCCCATACGCCCTAGGGTGGTAGCGGTAGAACCCGCTAAGTATGAGAACCAAATTCCATATGCCATTGTGGACACCGGCCCCCGACCTTTAGCGGTTAGGGAACCGGCACCTCTTTTGGCACTACCGGCCCCTAGAACGGATCCACACTTGGAGGAGGTTGAGAGAAGACTAGGCGCTAGCCAACTAGGATTCCAAGAGGCTATGATAAAACAAATGCAAAGCCTCACGGATCAAATGTCATTAATGATCCGGAGTCAACAACCGGGGCCTCCACCCCCGGTTGAGTCGGGTAGGCATTCTTCCGGATTATGGTGTGTCCAATGTGGCCAACTTCTAAACAACCTATGGCCCACTACAACAAATTGCCTACTATTTACCCTCACCTTCCTTCTCTCTTCTTTTGTCCACTCTTTGGGCAACTTGTGGGTTGTTAGAAATTCCACTATGCCCGCATACCACTCCGGTGTAGAAGTGACCACAAAGAGGCTATCATCTACTAACATATCATTTACCGGATTTTTTCCTATCTCCTCCGACAACCTAGACAAGTGGTCCGCTTGTAAATGCATACGACCCGGTTTATATTCCACCGTGTAGTCGAATTCTTCTAATAACAAAACCCACCTAGCTAACCTACCACTTAACTCCGCCTTGTTAACTAGATACTTGATAGCCATGTGGTCAACAAAAAATACAACCGGGTTGCACATGAGGTAATGCCTAAACTTTTTAACGGAAAACACCATGGCTAGGCACTCCCTCTCCGTTGTAGAGTAGTTTCTTTCGGCGGGGGTCAATTGCTTACTCGCATAAGCTATAGGTTGATCCTTCTCTTTTTCTCCCGTTGCTTGACAAAGCGCACTCCCTATTGCCACATTACTAGCATCACAATAGACGTGAAAAGGTTTACCCCAATTGGGTGGTATCAACACCGGATAGGTGCTCAACCTATCCCGCAATTCCTCAAAGGCTTTTTGACAAGCATCCGTCCACTCGAATTTGACATCCTTTTTGAGCAAATGGGTAATGGGCACCGCTATCTTTGAAAAATTAGGAATAAGTTCCCGGTACCATCCCACATGTCCTAACAACTTAGAGATCCCCTTGGAATTGGTTGGAGTTGCCAAGTCGCTTATGGCCGCAATCTTATCCGGATCGGGTTCTCTACCTTTCTCACTAACAACATAACCCAACAACACTCCCTTATTCACTCCCAAAAATGTCTTATCCGGGTTCAATGCTAACCTCATCTTCCTACACCTAACCAATGCCTCCCTAACACAATGTAGGTGATCGTCCACATTACTTTGTGTGCTAAAATCGTCCACAAAGACGGTCATGAATTTGAACAACAAGTCGGTGAAGATATACATTACTAATCGTTGGAAAGTAGCCGGGGCATTACATAACCCAAATGGCATCACTACCCACACAAAAGTACCCCAAGGTGTAGTAAAAGCCGTTTTATGGATATCTTGGAGGGCTATGGAAATTTGATTATAACCCGCATACCCATCCATAAAGGTATATCGCGAATGACCTCCAACCTCCTCAAGCAACAAGGTGATAAAAGGTAAGGGGAAGTGATCCTTTTGTGTGCACGAATTCAATTTCCTATAGTCGACACAAACCCTTAATTTCCCATTTTTTTTCTTTACTAAGACCATAGGAGAAACCCAATCCGTGATTTCCACCGGCTTGATAAACCCGGCCTTCAATAACCTTTCCAATTCCGCTTTCACCAACAATTGCAATTGAGGATTCATCCTCCTCTCCTTTTGTCTAATTGGCCTCGCCCCCGGAATTAAATGAATCCGGTGCTCTACCATTTCCCTAGGAATTCCCTTAAGCTCATCGTAGGACCATGCAAAAGTATCACTAAACTCATCCACCAAATTGCTATACTCCCTAACCTCTTTCTCCCCCAATTTGGAACCCATCTTCATTTGTCGGGTTTTTCCATTCTTTAATTTCACATCCACGTACCGCCAATCCGCTTCCGACACATGTGCTTGTTCCTCTTTGTTCCGATACCAATCGGAAGGCACATTGGGGTAATCTTTCACATCTTGACCTACAACTATCCCCGTAGACGTGGTCTTGAAATGTAAAGGCTCCTCCAATTTCGATGACTCAATAATCACATCCTCCTCTTGAGTCCCATCTACATGAATTAAACTAACCTCACCCTCTTCCTCGGTGAGCACCTCACATGGCTCCAACAATGAGCCCTCTCCTAAACTAACACTAGGAAATTCACTCCCTAAGCCTACTTGGTGAAATGTAACCATTACATCAACCTCAGACTCGGGGTACTCCCTTAGCCATTGGGCATAATCCCCATTATCCCCATAATTGTAAAAATTAGGACCTAGACTTCCCGAGCCCGAATCTATAACAACCCTTTGACCTTCGGGATGGACGACTCCCACCAATGCCTTGCCAATCTCATTCTCGTTTAAGTCATCAATTTTCTTCTCCAATGGCAAATACATCTCCTTCTTCATCCATCCTTCTAATGAACCAATGGACACTATGACCCTATTACCCTCCGGACCATAAGTGATGGATGGTTTAGGTCCACCCCAATTGACCATAGCATTCGCCATCCGCAACCAAGGCCTACCTAGCAAAATGGGGAAGGTGTCCTTGTTGGAGTGCATTTTAATGACATGGAAGGTGACCAAGTACTCCTCGCCTCCCGTAGTCATTCTACAATCCTTGATCATCCCCAAAGGCGTAGTCGAACTTTGATTTGCCATATTTATGACCAAAGGTGAAGGCCCCGTGAGTCCAAGTCCCAATTTTTTCATAGTATCCTCCGGTAGTATATTTAGACTACTCCCTCCGTCGACTAGCACATTAGGAACCACCTTATCTACTATAACAACTTCTATTTCTATAGCTTTCACGTCTCTTCCACCTTGTGATTGGATCCTAGCGGCTATTTTAGCTTTCACCTTCCTCATCCTCTTGTGTACCGGCATTCCCTCCTTTAATGTTTTCCTTGCCGTGGGTGAAATTTCCAATAGTTGGCCGAAAGTAATATCCGCCTTGAGTGTACTAAGGTCCGCCCACAAGTCGTACCCGGTAGATCTTTCCACCTTAGAATTACCCACTACGTCGAATTCGTCTACGGGAACCCCCGGTCCTTCCCATTCACCCACATCGCTATTATCCAAGTCATGTACCGCATTAGTCCTCTCCCTATCTTGTAAAATTATATTTTCCCTCTCCACATCCTTAGTAGCTCTTCTAGCTACCCTATCCAACTCGGAGAGATTAATCTCTTCATCCGAAGAGTAATTTCCTTGCTCTCCTATTCCTACCTCCAACGGGGCATCCCCTCTCCTAGCCCTAGTAGTTACCGCTAGTGCAGGTGCTTCTTCAACCACACCCTTACCCTTCACTAACTCATATGTAATAGCATTGGTGTGAGGAGGCCATTGACTTTGCTCCTCTCCAATTCTCGTTGGGAGAGGAAGCATGTCATCACATGTGGCCTCCAACACTCCATCCATGAACCTAACATCTTGGGAGTTAGATGGTCCCGGATCCGTTGGAGGCGCTTGTCTCCCGTTACTACCATTAGGTGGAACTCCTTGTCTATTTTGTATTGGAATGTAACCGGTTGTAGTTTGCAAGCCCGCCGGTGGATGAAAAGTTTGCCTAGCATTACTATGGTCATAGTATAAGTTAGGTGGCCTAAGTTCATTGGCCGGTACTCCTTGTGGCCTAGCACCTCGCATATTATCCCTTGCTTGTTGTTGTGGATTAGCCACCGGGTAAGGGACATTAATTATTTTGTCCGGTTGGCGACACGTATCCGAGGGATGACTTCCTCCACAATTGCTACAATTAAACTCTTGACCTTCGGACCAACATTGTCCTTGAGCGTGCCACCTTCCACAAAAGGGATGAAATTCCTTCTTCTCTAAATTTTGGCCACCTTGCCCTCTAGGTTGTGGTCCTCTATTGCTTCCATTTCCATAGTGAGGTGGCGCTTGACCTCGTTGATTTTGTTGAGGTGGGTTACCGTTTCCTCTTTGGTCACGGTTTTGTCCACTTCTACAAAATTGACGCGTGTGGCCCGGTTGGCCACATTGGACACACCATAATCCGGAAGAATGCCTACCCGACTCAACCGGGGGTGGAGGCCCCGGTTGTTGACTCCGGATCATTAATGACATTTGATCCGTGAGGCTTTGCATTTGTTTTATCATAGCCTCTTGGAATCCTAGTTGGCTAGCGCCTAGTCTTCTCTCAACCTCCTCCAAGTGTGGATCCGTTCTAGGGGCCGGTAGTGCCAAAAGAGGTGCCGGTTCCCTAACCGCTAAAGGTCGGGGGCCGGTGTCCACAATGGCATATGGAATTTGGTTCTCATACTTAGCGGGTTCTACCGCTACCACCCTAGGGCGTATGGGGATGAATTGTGGGATCAATTCATCCTCCCTTCTCCATAGCCTTTCGTGATCTTTATCCAAGTTTTCAATATCTCTAGCCGCACGCTTGGCATCCGCCAAGGTCAAGGGATTCCTTTCTAGAACACCCCTAATAGTTCCGGACTTAAAAAACCCTTGAATGAAAAATTGCTTTAGCGTGTCGTCGTTGAGCATGGTACCCACAAATCTAGTGCACACTAAATCAAACCTCCTAATGTAAGCCGAAATTTCTTCCTCCCTTCCTTGCTTCAATGACGACAATGCCCTTAATGCGGTACTTTGACCCACTTCCGGCCTAAATTCGTTAAGAAACTCCCTTTGTAATTGTTCCCATCCCCTAAAATGTCCCTCGGCATGATCCCGATACCATTCATAGGCTTCCCCCTCTAGAGTGGTAGGAAACCACACTAACCAATAACCCGGGTCGGTTATGAGGAAGCTAGCCAACCGTTCGATATACCGTTCCATGTGCCGAGAGGGGTCCTCATCCTTGGTCCCATAAAATTTAGGGAGATGAGATGGCATATCCATCGCCGCTAAATTTTGTGGAACCACAATTGGTAGGCCTCTTGGCCTAACCAATGGGTCTATTGGAGGTATAGGAGGTATGGGCGGAATTGGGGGTATGGGTGGTGGATCCATCCCCCGTTCCTCGGCCATGGCGACCGGTGAACTATTCAACAATCCCCTATCAACTTCTACCGGGAATTCTTCTCTAAGTGTGTAATTTTCCGAAGAAGTTTCACCACTCAATTTGGAGGGAGTGATCTCCTCTTCAAGTTGAGCTCCAAGTTCTAAGGTGTCTAGAATTGACCTAGTCCTAGGTTCGACGTTCAAACAACTCTCTATTCTAACATTATCTTGTTCTAATCTATCACTGATTTTAGAGGACCGCCTCTTTCGAGTAGATTTCTCTAGTCCTACTATCAAACTTGGTTTTTGTGAGCGAGTCCTACCTTGCATTCCATAAGAATCGATCGACCCTCACTTGACCACACATAATCCTAGCAATTCCCCTCTTAATATTTTCACTTGTCTTGGTGTGGTTATAATTTTTTTAGGAGGTGAGGAAAAGAACCTGCAAGCCCACTTAGGTGAAAGAATCCCAATAGGGGATAGGCATGTTCATGTTAATTTTTTGGTTAAGTCGGAGCATCACCTCCGCACCTTCCCGCAAATTAACACTCACCACAATACCGATTGTGAGGGGGTGACCTTCCGAGTAGATTATGTTAAAAGTCGAGGCTTCACCCTTCAACTTCTCACACCATCCACAATTCGGGAATTACCCTCTACAACGGATAACAACAATCACGAGTACAAAAGGCATTCCTTAATTAGTTAATGAGTTCACTTTGAAGAAATAAACATACCTTGAGCAATCGCATCCCCCTGTGAGTTAGCACTCCCCTCAATCGTGACTCAATGTAACAACACCATAAACTTTGTGAAATATTAATTTAATCTAGAGCATGAAATGACAACTCCCAAAACTTTGAGACTCACCCCGAGGTGAGTGTCAAAGTTCAATGTCCTAAGGTGAATTTACCCTCTAATGTTTTAATGAGCTACTCGGTTATAGGTTCCTTTTAAGTTCTTAGCAAATCCCCAAAAAGGTTGAGGACGTACCTTCGCCGCGCTCCTTCCTCAAAAATGAATTTGCGTAATTGACAATGCAATTCATTCCAAGGAATAGTTGAAATACAATGAATTCAAATGTAACCCAAAGAGAGAATACTTACCGAGTTTCGGGTGCTCCTTCCCTTCTCTCAAGTTTGTGTCTCCAATTTTTCCTAGTTGCCTCCAAGTCTCCTAGTCGCCTCCAAGTCTTGTAACTACCTTCCGCTTCGCTCCCGGCGGACGCACCAATTATGTGAGGCCAAACCCCCCACCCTTAAGCGTCCGTAGTCCGAGTAGTGGGTTTGGGCTCACATTCCTCCGCGGTATTGGATTTGGACTTGGATGAGTCCATAGTGTAAGGTTCACCCTTCAAGTGGTCTTGGATTTAACTGGAATTTCACTTTTAACAACTCAATGTACGATTTCAATACGTATGTGGAGAATGCACAAGTTAACTATGTTATTTTAACCTCCTTATGCTCGGGTGCTATTTTGTCTTTGTTTGCTTCTAACGTCCATCCGGCCGCTTTAGCTACACAAGCCCTTAAGGATATCCCTCTCCTAAATGGAGTCCGTGCCGTTGACTCTATACTACCACTTGAACTATCACTTGTGTATTCCGTATCGCTACTATAAGAGGTCTCACTTGGTGTCTCCATACCGTACATAAGCCTTTAAGTATTAAGAAATACTTATGTGACTTATGTCAATCTCTCCCTCGCACCTTTGGTCTTTGCTTCCTTTGTCTTGCCATCGCGAGAGTGCTCCACATTCTCCATTAATGTGTGCACGTGGTTTATTTTTAAAGAGAGGATGCAAGTGTTAAAAAACACTATTCTCTATAGTCAATCTCAAATACATTTACTTGTGAAAGCCACACATAGCACTAACTAGCATAATGTAACTAACTACTTGTCTATGAGCTAATTAAGTAGGCTATCTACTAAGCTCCTTCATGAACCCATCTCTTTACTTTCTAATTACATAAACCTAGCTCCTTCATAAACCCAGCTCCTTCGTAAACCCAGCTCCTTAGCTTCTAACTAAACAAACCCAGCTCCTTTATAAACCCAGCTCCTTCATAAACCCAGCTTCTTTACTTTCTAACTAAACAAACCCAGTTCCTTCATAAACCCAGCTCCTTCATGAACCCACAACTTTGTAGTTGTAATCCCCAACTACCTCACTAATTATTCAAGCCCTTAACTAATCTTCCTACCTAATTTTCCTAATTCTACTAACAACCCCTTTCTAATCACACAATTCTTCTCTAATCCTAAAATCCTAAAATCCTAGAGAGGAGAGGGGGAGAGAGAATTTCCTAACTTCACTAAGACTAACTAATCCACACAAGTATATTTTTGCACTCATCACAACCTCAAGTGCTCAACTCTTAAACATGGAACTTGCAACCACGTGTATTCAAAACATGAACTTTAAGTACCACAAATTTGAATCATGAATTAACTTTAAAATCCTTCACGTCAACACTAATTCTACCAAGAGGTCAAGCCCTCTTCAAGGCTAACAAGCCTTGGCTCTCAAACTAAAAACTAAGCACACACATGTGCTCCAATATGGCTTCCCACACCCACACTTATAACTCGTGGGGTGCCTTGGAGCACAAAGGAAAGAGAGGATGAGTGAGGGAAGAATGAGGGATTATATAGTAAGCTTGAGGGGGTGACCACCCTCAAGGCTCACGATAAGCCCTTGAGATTTCCTCCTACTTAGTAGGCGCCAATCCTATCTTCTAAGCCTTCCTCCCTCAAATGATCAACAAGGATCATAATTCGAACATTTAACTAGCCTTGGCTTTCTACCTACCACACTTTACCAAACTTGGGATGCTTCAACCCAAACTTAGCCTCCTTCGCTTTCCGCCGCCATAACTTTCTCCCCTTACTTTCCCAAATCGTTGCTCACCACTTAATTCAAACCACGATGCTTAACTCGTGATTTGATTGGTGCTTTGAGAATTTGCTTATCCTCCACCTTGCATTCTTCCTTGGACCTTCCCCATTAAGTGGCCATGATGAGGTGGTCCACTTGTGCGCTCCATGTGATCCTCCATTCATCCCAATTCGAATGCACTTGCCTCTTGAGTCACTTTGGTTGTCTCCATCCATTTGTACTAGCCTACTCACTAACTACTCAATCCAAGTTCTCCTTACCTATCATCATTCACTCAAATCCTTCCGAAGGTAAAAACACAATAACAACTCACATCCTAGCCTCTTACAACATGGTACTTCTAAGACTAACATTTCACTCTTTTTATATTTTTGTGAAGTAACATGCTACTTCAAAGTGCATCAACTAACGTTTCAAGGGTCTAAGACTAAATGTGGGCACCCTTTTGGGCTCACATAATTGGCGACCATCGGGGGATGAATCCAAACATCTCTTGCTCCAAGGGTAAGTTGCCTAGTCAAGCTCGGTACTCCTTACATCTACTTCCCGATGTACGGGTAGGAAAGAGCTCACCATTCAACGTTTCCAATTGAATTGAATTATTAGGAAAGACCTCATAGACAAGGTAAGGTCCTAACCATATTGCATCGAATTTCGCCGGAAATTCAAGCTTTCGTGCGTCTTGAATCATGACCATCATTCCCGGTGTTAGGGCCCTTCTCTTATGTCGTTTGTCGAAAGTAATCTTTCTCCTTCTTTGGATTGCCTCAATATGTTGAGCCGCCATTCTCCTCCCTTCGTCAAGTGCTTCCAAATCGGTTAGTCGATTTCGTAAGGATTGACTTTCGGTAAGTCTCGTACTCACGGCCACCCTAAGTGACTCGACTTCATATTCGATTGGTAGTGTCGCTTCAAGACCATAGACTAAGGAAAATGGTGTAGCACGCGTAGTTACCTTATAGGTTGTACGGTATGCCCAAAGTGCCGCCGTTAGTTTCGTATCCCAATCCCGTTTCGAGTCTATAACCGTCTTGCGTAGTATACTCACCAAAATTCCGTTAACCCTTTCCGTTTGTCCATTGGTTTGTGGGTGGTAGGGAGTAGTCTTCCGGTGATCAATTTTAAATTTCTCTGTCATCTCTCGAATCAAGTCATTCAAAAAGTGAGTACCCCTATCGCTTACTAGGATCTTCGGCACCCCGAACCGCGAAATTATGTTTTCGTACATAAATGTTGCCGCGTGTTCCGCCGTGTCGGTCTTCACCGCTTTGGCTTCCGCCCACTTGGTGAGGTACTCGGTTGCCACCACAATATATTTCATTC
>CAXIVC010000126.1:25000-27500 GCA_964035585.1 Polytrichum formosum | reverse complement strand
AAACAACCTTTTGTCTCTCTGCCGAGAGTCGGGGCCAGGTAGACGTTTTCCCGAAGCCGCGGGGGCGGATCGGGACGGAGGGACTGCCACTCCCTCGGGAAAATATTTCCTTCCAGCGGTCTAGCCGGTGTTACCCGGCCCAGGGGTGAATCCGGGGCTAAATCCGAATATCGTCGAAGGAAGGCTTTTTTTCCCCGAGGCAGCTTTGCCCCCCCCATTTGACAATGGGATTCCCGATTTTGACTTGGACGCGAGCGTCTCCCTTGTTGAATCGGGATTCGTGCAATGCTCGCGTCTCCCTCATCGAAGAGGGATTTGTGACATCTCTCTGCCGAGAGTAGGGGCCAGGTAGACGTTTTCCCTTTTCCCGTTTTTTCCCGAAGCCGCTGGGGTTGGGGCCCCCTCGCGTCGGCCCGACAAAGGGGCGGGAGCGCCTCGGTTTATCTCTGGGGCTAGCCCTACTCAGAAGGCCTACATTCCGTCGTCCGCCATCCTTTGCATTCGACGGTTTTCGTTTGCCGGACTAGCCCCACGCAACCCCGATACGCTTTCCGATTCCCTCGCAATCTCGACCCGAATGTTCTCCTCGCACCGGAATCACGAGGGTGCCGCGGCCGGGCCACGAAGGCCCATCAGGCAGCCCCTCCCCTCCCGGCGCTAAGATCGATCCTGGTTCTGCAGCGGGCAGGGTCGGTCGGCAGAGCCGCCTCCCCTTGTAGAAGCCTCTGGGACTCCGTGCAGGGCCCCTCCCCCATCGTCAAACATCCTTTTGTCTCTCTGCTCACAGTTGGGGCCAGGTAGACGTTTTCCCTTTTCCCGATTCCCTCGCAATTTCGACCAGAATGTTCTCCTCGCACCGGAATCACGAGGGTGCCGCGGCCGGGCCACGAAGGCCCATCAGGCAGCCCCTCCCCTCCCGGCGCTAAGATCGATCCTGGTCCCCGAAAGCCACACGAGGCCAATCGCACCAGGTCGTGCCATCTCGGGGGCTGGGTTTCTACTTCAAAGGCCTACATTCCGTCGTCCGCCATCCTTTGCATTCGACGGTTTTCGTTTGCCGAAACCCTTGCCCCACTCGACTTTCCCACCCGATGCGCCCCCTACGCTTCGATCCAAATCTTCACCCTTCACTCGCGGAAAATAAGGCTAACCACGGCCGGGCCACGAAGGCCCATCAGGCAGCTCACCCCTCTCCCACAAGCTTCAGGATCAATTCGTTTCTCGCGCTGGCTTGTGGCGAGTCGCACGACCCCTGCCGCTCCAACCGACTCCCCACGTATAAGCCTCTGGGACTCCGCGCAGGGCCCCTCCCCCACCGTCAAGTCAGCTTTTGTCTCTCTGCTCAAGTTTGGGGCCAGGTAGACGTTTTCCCCTTAGCCGCTGGGGCCTCCCCGCGCTGCTCCGCCACTCCTCCCCGCGCTGCTCCGTCACTCCTCCCCCTCCCTCCTCCCGTATAAAAAATGAATAAAGTAAAATCTATATATAGTTTTTATTTAGTTAAATTAATATAAAATTGATATAAATAACCCCTCTGCCACCTGTCCCGCCCCCACCTGTCCCGACCGCGCCCCCGCCAGTCCCAGTCGCTACGGCGCCCCCGCCAGTCCCGACTAGCGCCCCGCTAGTCCCGGTCGCGACGGCGCCCCCGCCAGTCCCGATTAGCGCCCGCTAGTCCCGGTCGCGACGGCGCCCCCGCCAGTCCCGATTAGCGCCCGCTAGTCCCAGTCGCCACGGCGCCCCCGCCAGTCCCGACTAGCGCCCGCTAGTCCCAGTCCCAGTCACTTCTGCTACAATTCTGCTAGTGCCCGCCGCGGTTCCCTCACTCCACCTGCTAGTCCCGACTAAAAATAGGTCTCCAATACAAATAGAACCCAACACTGATACAAATATTAATCCCCAACCTTGGTATTAGGGTGGGTTCAGTTTTCGTCTATTTATGCCCGGTTTAAAATAGGCATATATTTTCATCTATTTACGAGCCGACTAAAAATGGGGGTTGGATACAAATGGAATTCAACACACTTGGGTATGAATCCCAAACCTTGGTATTGGGTGGGTTCGGTTGTCATTCATTAAGGAGCAAACACACATGGGTGTGGGATACAAAATGGAATTCAACACACTAAGGTATTGGGTATTGGGTATTGGGTGGGTTCGGTTCTCATTCATTTAGGAGCAAACACATGGGTCTCGGATACAAAATGGAATTCAACACACTAAGGTATTGGGTATTCATCTATTTACGAGCCGACTAAAAATGGGGGTTGGATGCAAATGGAATTCAACACACTTGGGTATGAATCCCAAACCTTGGTATTGGGTGGGTTCGGTTGTCATTCATTAAGGAGCAAACACACATGGGTGTGGGATACAAATGGAAATTCGACACACTTGGGTGTTAATCCCAAACCTTGGTACTAGGGTGGATTCGCTTCTGATGTATTTGGGAGCAAACACATGGGTGTGGGATACAAAATGGAATTCAACACACTAAGGGGTT
>CAXIVC010000126.1:12500-15000 GCA_964035585.1 Polytrichum formosum | reverse complement strand
ACGAAGGCCCATCAGGCAGCCCCTCCCCTCCCGGCGCTAAGATCGATCCTGGTCCCCGAAAGCCACACGAGGCCAATCGCACCAGGTCGTGCCATCTCGGGGGCTGGGTTTCTACTTCAAAGGCCTACATTCCGTCGTCCGCCATCCTTTGCATTCGACGGTTTTCGTTTGCCGAAACCCTTGCCCCACTCGACTTTCCCACCCGATGCGCCCCCTACGCTTCGATCCAAATCTTCACCCTTCACTCGCGGAAAATAAGGCTAACCACGGCCGGGCCACGAAGGCCCATCAGGCAGCTCACCCCTCTCCCACAAGCTTCAGGATCAATTCGTTTCTCGCGCTGGCTTGTGGCGAGTCGCACGACCCCTGCCGCTCCAACCGACTCCCCACGTATAAGCCTCTGGGACTCCGCGCAGGGCCCCTCCCCCACCGTCAAGTCAGCTTTTGTCTCTCTGCTCAAGTTTGGGGCCAGGTAGACGTTTTCCCCTTAGCCGCTGGGGCCTCCCCGCGCTGCTCCGCCACTCCTCCCCGCGCTGCTCCGTCACTCCTCCCCCTCCCTCCTCCCGTATAAAAAATGAATAAAGTAAAATCTATATATAGTTTTTATTTAGTTAAATTAATATAAAATTGATATAAATAACCCCTCTGCCACCTGTCCCGCCCCCACCTGTCCCGACCGCGCCCCCGCCAGTCCCAGTCGCTACGGCGCCCCCGCCAGTCCCGACTAGCGCCCCGCTAGTCCCGGTCGCGACGGCGCCCCCGCCAGTCCCGATTAGCGCCCGCTAGTCCCGGTCGCGACGGCGCCCCCGCCAGTCCCGATTAGCGCCCGCTAGTCCCAGTCGCCACGGCGCCCCCGCCAGTCCCGACTAGCGCCCGCTAGTCCCAGTCCCAGTCACTTCTGCTACAATTCTGCTAGTGCCCGCCGCGGTTCCCTCACTCCACCTGCTAGTCCCGACTAAAAATAGGTCTCCAATACAAATAGAACCCAACACTGATACAAATATTAATCCCCAACCTTGGTATTAGGGTGGGTTCAGTTTTCGTCTATTTATGCCCGGTTTAAAATAGGCATATATTTTCATCTATTTACGAGCCGACTAAAAATGGGGGTTGGATACAAATGGAATTCAACACACTTGGGTATGAATCCCAAACCTTGGTATTGGGTGGGTTCGGTTGTCATTCATTAAGGAGCAAACACACATGGGTGTGGGATACAAAATGGAATTCAACACACTAAGGTATTGGGTATTGGGTATTGGGTGGGTTCGGTTCTCATTCATTTAGGAGCAAACACATGGGTCTCGGATACAAAATGGAATTCAACACACTAAGGTATTGGGTATTCATCTATTTACGAGCCGACTAAAAATGGGGGTTGGATGCAAATGGAATTCAACACACTTGGGTATGAATCCCAAACCTTGGTATTGGGTGGGTTCGGTTGTCATTCATTAAGGAGCAAACACACATGGGTGTGGGATACAAATGGAAATTCGACACACTTGGGTGTTAATCCCAAACCTTGGTACTAGGGTGGATTCGCTTCTGATGTATTTGGGAGCAAACACATGGGTGTGGGATACAAAATGGAATTCAACACACTAAGGGGTTTAATCCGGAACCTTGGTAATTGGTGGATTCGATTTTCATATATGTACGACCCGATTAAAAATAGGTATCAAACTTTGTCTATTTGCGGTTTTCATCCACGCATGACCGGATTTAGAAAATGGTGTGGATCTAGATATATTTAGGGCCAGATTAATAATAGGCGTCGGATACAAATGGAACCCGACACACCTAGGTTTTGATCCGGTCGATTAATTGGGTGGATTGGGTCACATCTATTTATGGCCGGTTAAAAAAGAGGTCTGGATTTAGATTTATTTAGGGCCCAACTGAAAATAGGCATACTAAACACGAATGCATTTAGACACACCTAGGTATAAATGCGGTCGATTGGTCGGGTGGATTCGATTATGATCTATTTACGACATGACTAAAAATAGGTACAGATTATGATCTATTTCGTGGATGGATGAATTCGGAAGGTGAGGGTTAAACCTGGGCGTTAGTTAATTGGATGCGAAGGAGTGAAATGGGTGGAGCAAAATAAAATGGGTATGGAATAGGATATATTTAGGACCCTAAACCTCAAAAACAAAAAAGGTATATGATTAGGATCTGTTCATGGACGAATTCGGAAGGTACGAATTAGTTAATTCGATCCGAAACACAGTCAGGTATTACGAATCCGAGAGGTCGGTATTGGGTGGATTCGGGTTTCATTCGTTTCGGAGCAGAAACGCACTTGCCTCGGATTCGAATGGAACCGAACACACTCGCGTGCCGATCAGAAACCCTGGTAATTGATGGTATTTACGGCCGGATAAAAAAAAAGGTCTGCATCTTCACCTATTTACGATTTTGATGTGTTTAGGACCCGATTAAAAAAAGGTATCGAAGTTGATCTATTTAGGGGGTTCGGGCATTTACG
>CAXIVC010000126.1:0-2500 GCA_964035585.1 Polytrichum formosum | reverse complement strand
TCCCAGTCACTTCTGCTACAATTCTGCTAGTGCCCGCCGCGGTTCCCTCACTCCACCTGCTAGTCCCGACTAAAAATAGGTCTCCAATACAAATAGAACCCAACACTGATACAAATATTAATCCCCAACCTTGGTATTAGGGTGGGTTCAGTTTTCGTCTATTTATGCCCGGTTTAAAATAGGCATATATTTTCATCTATTTACGAGCCGACTAAAAATGGGGGTTGGATACAAATGGAATTCAACACACTTGGGTATGAATCCCAAACCTTGGTATTGGGTGGGTTCGGTTGTCATTCATTAAGGAGCAAACACACATGGGTGTGGGATACAAAATGGAATTCAACACACTAAGGTATTGGGTATTGGGTATTGGGTGGGTTCGGTTCTCATTCATTTAGGAGCAAACACATGGGTCTCGGATACAAAATGGAATTCAACACACTAAGGTATTGGGTATTCATCTATTTACGAGCCGACTAAAAATGGGGGTTGGATGCAAATGGAATTCAACACACTTGGGTATGAATCCCAAACCTTGGTATTGGGTGGGTTCGGTTGTCATTCATTAAGGAGCAAACACACATGGGTGTGGGATACAAATGGAAATTCGACACACTTGGGTGTTAATCCCAAACCTTGGTACTAGGGTGGATTCGCTTCTGATGTATTTGGGAGCAAACACATGGGTGTGGGATACAAAATGGAATTCAACACACTAAGGGGTTTAATCCGGAACCTTGGTAATTGGTGGATTCGATTTTCATATATGTACGACCCGATTAAAAATAGGTATCAAACTTGTCTATTTGCGGTTTTCATCCACGCATGACCGGATTTAGAAAATGGTGTGGATCTAGATATATTTAGGGCCAGATTAATAATAGGCGTCGGATACAAATGGAACCCGACACACCTAGGTTTTGATCCGGTCGATTAATTGGGTGGATTGGGTCACATCTATTTATGGCCGGATTAAAAAAGAGGTCTGGATTTAGATTTATTTAGGGCCCAACTGAAAATAGGCATACTAAACACGAATGCATTTAGACACACCTAGGTATAAATGCGGTCGATTGGTCGGGTGGATTCGATTATGATCTATTTACGACATGACTAAAAATAGGTACAGATTATGATCTATTTCGTGGATGGATGAATTCGGAAGGTGAGGGTTAAACCTGGGCGTTAGTTAATTGGATGCGAAGGAGTGAAATGGGTGGAGCAAAATAAAATGGGTATGGAATAGGATATATTTAGGACCCTAAACCTCAAAAACAAAAAAGGTATATGATTAGGATCTGTTCATGGACGAATTCGGAAGGTACGAATTAGTTCATTCGATCCGAAACACAGTCAGGTATTACGAATCCGAGAGGTCGGTATTGGGTGGATTCGGGTTTCATTCGTTTCGGAGCAGAAACGCACTTGCCTCGGATTCGAATGGAACCGAACACACTCGCGTGCCGATCAGAAACCCTGGTAATTGATGGTATTTACGGCCGGATAAAAAAAAAGGTCTGCATCTTCACCTATTTACGATTTTGATGTGTTTAGGACCCGATTAAAAAAAGGTATCGAAGTTGATCTATTTAGGGGGTTCGGGCATTTACGACCGGATTGGAAAAAGGTCTGGATCTTGATCGATTTACGATGTTCATCTATTTGGGACCGGATTAAAAAAAGGTCCGGTTTAGGTGGATTTACGACGGGATGGAAAAACAGGGTTCGATGTTGATCTATTTCGGGGTAGCAGGTATTTAGGAAGCGATTTGAATAAAAGGCATCGATAAATTGGGTGGATCGGGTTCTGATTGATTTAGGGGCGAGCGATGGTAGTAGAGGAATGAATGAATAGATTTGTTGATATTACTATCCTGTAATAAAACGGGTGTGGCGAGAGTAATGCGTTTGTGTTGTTATAATTATAATACGAGGGTTTTGAGAGGCAGATGTGATGTGGTATTGGGTTTTTGGTTGTAGCGAATGGTTTGAAATGAGAATCAGTTTGCGACGTGTTAAAGATTCGGCCGTGTTCAGCGGAGGGGGCAGTGTTTGAATTCTGTTATTTAGGGTGCATTTTGTGGCATGGATTCGAAAGAGGTATGAGTTTGATGCGTCGGGGGAAGAATTTGGGATTGATTAAATAGGGGGGATTAAAGATTCGGTGGCGTTGAATTAAACAGTGTTACGGAGCAAAACGAAAGGGCGTATTAAGTCAAGGAGTTGATGAAAGACAGAATAAAAGAAAAGGTGCGGATGCATTGATGGAAGGGGGTGCAAAAGGGGGGTCGGAGTCAAACAAAAGATGGATGCAGCACCGGGACTTCCCGGGAGGTCACCCATCCCAGTACTATTCCGGCCCAAAGGCGCTTAACTTCAGAGTTCTGATGGGATCTGGTGTAGTAGCCTTGGTATGACCGCATCACGACAGGGTGGGGAGCGGAGGTTGTATTTATATTGGAGGGGGTTTCAGGGGGCCTCCGACTAAACCGCTGGA
>CAXIVC010000125.1:0-33570 GCA_964035585.1 Polytrichum formosum | reverse complement strand
CAAGCACTTCTGACTCCTTCAGCATGTCCAAGTGCGCAGCAGAAGTCCCTTCAGAGTAGTACAGAGCAGCCTCAGAGTGAGGTAGCAGTGGGAAAGAGCCGTCTCTACGTTCAGTTTTGACCAGTGCGCCAATGATTTCTTCAAGGTCAGTCACCGTACTTAGACCTCTCCTCTTCGCAGTAGTTCGTTTCCCCTGCGCTGCTAGGGCTACCTTTTCAGCTACATCAGCTTTACCTTTGTTTGCAAGTTCTGTAGCGCTGTCTGGGAGCAAGGTGGTTTGTGCTGTCTCGTTCACAAACCGGCTCATCTTTTAAGGCGCCGCCTCAAGTGATTGTGGTCCTAGTCCGCTGACAGTATCACTAACGTAGCTACTACGTTAGTGATACTGTGCAACAACCTCGTGTTGTTCTGTGCTTTCTCTACTTGCGGTAGTGAGTGATTGGGCGTCGATAACCCCCGGTACCGGGTTTCAAAAGTCAAAGCGCCAAAAAGGACCGTCACGCGCCACGTGGTCAGAAAGTGCGTCACTCAAAGCGGTTCAAAAATCCTTCTTTGTAGGTAAAAATCCAAAGCTCGGTATAATTGTATCTTTGTGAACTGCAACCGGTAAGGATTAGTCAGAGATGGTACTGAGTCAGTAAGAAGGATATTACCGGTTCTACAAACGTCAGCAAATCTGACGTCAGGGCTCTGAGTCAGCTGTGCAAACGCACATCTCTCCGAGCACACACACAATAAAACATCACCTCAAGTGTCAAGGTACAAACTATCTATCACGAGAGTTTCTCTACCATCGTTGCCTTTGTCTGCTGAGCTATTAACCGACGTCTTGCGACGCTTCATTGCCCATCCTGACTGGTAAGGCCCGACTTGTAGTACCAGTTCTTAGTACGTTCTGCGAAAGCTCCCTCGAGTTCCAGAGCACACACACACTTCTCACACAACAATAAAACACCACTGTACATACACAAACAGTCTTTGGTCTCTTGTTGCCATCGCGTTCAACAAGTTGTCGTCCGCTTTAAACGATTGTGCTGTGTCAAGCTACACTCCGACACTGCAGTGTGGCAAAGCATGAAGGTTGCGCATGGAACAGTGCATGCTCTCAATGGCAGCATCCTTACAATGGGCTATACGCTTGGATCAGCAGTAGTATATGCACACAAAACAACGAGCAATCATTATGATAACTGTCAGAGCATCCGAACGCAAGAGCATCCGAACGCAAGAGCATCCGAACGCAAGTGCGATTACCGCGCAGAGAAGAGAGTCAGTAGTAGCGATCGACAATGATACAACAACCGATTAGGTCAAAATAGCCTCAATAGCTTAGGGGTTAAAGCGTATGCTTCGTAAGCGTGATACCTGAGTTCGATTCTCAGTTGAGGTTTTTTTTCCCCGTGCGGGATAACCGCCTGCAGGGCCTCATTTCATTGCCAGGGTGGGTATCCTGTGACAAATCGGCCACTTTTTTGGGTGGGTGGGTGGGTAGCTCGGCACGCAGAGAGAATACCCAGATGATGGAGGTGGGTAGGTGGTGATCGTTGATGCAGCGGTACCCCTAACGTGGGGGTGGGTAGGGTTAGCCTAGTAGGTACTACACCAAGAACCGAGGTACCCTACCCACCAATCGGTGAAGAGCCTGCGCTGTGTATACAGCGTACCACCACGAAGTGCAACAACCACAAAGTAGAAGCATTCTTGTCGTAATCTGTGCCCGTGAAGGGCCTCGTTTGAACTATGCTGCATCGGCGCACCTGGCACACATGTACTCCCCCTTGCTGAGTTTCAACAACACCACACAGCATTCTTTATGCACAACTCGACCGCACTCCTCACAGCTGCGCACCGCTTGCTTAGATGTGAGGTCAGGGCGTAAGCACTTGGGGATACTGCAAGCTCCATGCCTAGAGCCAACCTTGGTGGTGGCAATCAAACACTCGTGGGACGACTCGTCAGACGAGTCTGTTCCCGTACTGTCATCATAATTCACCTTGAGCGAAGGTCGCTTACTGCTGCCTGTCTGCGCAGAGCTTGAGGCGCTGCGTGTTTTGCGCTTGTATGGAGCACTCGCATCTGGGTTGGTCATTCTGGCTGAAGGAGCAACTGTAGCAGGTCTGGGTGCCAGCACCCGATTTGGTGTTACTGCTCTATCCACCAAGGCCGCATCAGTGTCAGGCATGAGTTGCTCAGCATCCAATACACTACTAGCTTCTGCTATAGCTTTCATAGCTGCCGCTGCCAATGTCTGCTGCTGCTGCTGCTGCTGCTGTGCTGTTGCTGTTGTTGTTGCTGCTGCTGTTGCTGCTGCTGTTGCTGTTGTTGTTGCTGCTTCTGCGTTTGCTGCTGTTGTTGTTGAGTGTCTGCCTGAGTCGGTGCTGGTGGAAGCTCTCCCCGCGTTTTCAGCAGGTCATAAATCCGCTGTATCAGTTGAGGCACCCGGCCTTTGAGCGCGTCGCCACGAGCTCCGAGCCGCTCTTTCAGCACATACACCATGTCTTTCTGCAGACTCTTCTGTGTGAGACTGTGCTGCTGAACATACGCTTGTACAGCTGTTCTCACGCCGGTGCTGTTCTGCAGGTCCTTCACTCGCTGTTGCTGGTCAAACTGTTGAGGCTAAAGTCGTTCTGAAGCAGCAATGTACACATAGCAAGCGACACGCATCTGGACATACTCGTGTATTGGTTACGCTGGTAGATTCTGCCTTTTGCTGTACTAGGGGTAGGAGGGTACCAGTTCAGCACCTGACCCTACCCTTCATCTTTAGGTAGGTGAGTACCTTTGCCAACTCATTGACTACGCCCAGTACAGTGTCAGGTGGGGTACTATTCCATGATTCTGCCTGGCAGAGGGTACCCACCCTGGCAATGAAATGAGACCCTACCAGGGTAGCTCATGGTCCATGGTCCCTGTAGATACTCCCAATGCACTCCGGCGTTCACAGTGTACTCGTGTGCTCTTTCTGGCTGTTTGTGCATTAAAGCAATTAAGCAAACCTGCTTAATGATTAAGCATATAGCCTCTGCATTAAAGCATAAAGCAGAATGACCCCTGGTATTAAGCCACACAAACTTGAAGTTTTTGCGCACACATGCTCTGCATGAGAGAAAGCATTGAATTTATTATGGCAGTCTTGCAAGTTAGCGTCGCAACCTGGTAGCTATCGGTGTCGACGGTACTTTCAGATCCTGACGAGCTGCAGCGCATGCAACGACATATTTAAAGTAGGCTATGTATCCTCAGGTGGCACAACGACCAGCAGCACAGTGCTGACGGTGAGGAGTGTAGCACGGACACGAGCGGTGCGAAGAGTTTATTAGGTCACAAACGATTGGGAGAGTGAGTCAGAGTGCTGCGACGTGGTGCTAAGTTGCAAGGAAAGTGCGACGGCGAGGCGTGTACGTTGCCAACACAGCACAATAAGAACAGCAACGCGCAGCATCCCGTATGTGCAGCAGGGTATAGCTATGAGCAGACTGCAGCGCCACGATCGAGTTTACGACACCGAATCAACAACAACAACAACATTCAATCAAGCCCAGACGTTTAGTGTCGTACAGACTACTGCAAACAAGCAGGGATCCGATCGACGCTGCATGCCACGGTATTTCTTCTTCCTGCTTGTGTTTGATAAGGCACATGACTGGTAGATCCCTACAAGACGCTTTCAGCCAAGAACCAACCTGGGCCTCATTTCATTGCCAGGGTGGGTACCCTCTGACAGGCAGAATCATGGAATAGTACCCCACCTGCCACTGTACTGGGCGTAGTCAATGAGTTGGCAAAGGTACCCACCTACCTAAAGATGAAGGGTAGGGTCAGGTGCTGAACTGGTACCCTCCTACCCCTAGTACAGCAAAAGGCAGAATCTACCAGCGTAACCAATACACGAGTATGTCCAGATGCGTGTCGCTTGCTATGTGTACATTGCTGCTTCAGAACGACTTTAGCCTCAACAGTTTGACCAGCAACAGCGAGTGAAGGACCTGCAGAACAGCACCGGCGTGAGAACAGCTGTACAAGCGTATGTTCAGCAGCACAGTCTCACACAGAAGAGTCTGCAGAAAGACATGGTGTATGTGCTGAAAGAGCGGCTCGGAGCTCGTGGCGACGCGCTCAAAGGCCGGGTGCCTCAACTGATACAGCGGATTTATGACCTGCTGAAAACGCGGGGAGAGCTTCCACCAGCACCGACTCAGGCAGACACTCAACAACAACAGCAGCAAACGCAGAAGCAGCAACAACAACAGCAACAGCAGCAGCAACAGCAGCAGCAACAACAACAGCAACAGCAACAGCAGCAGCAGCAGCAGCAGACATTGGCAGCGGCAGCTATGAAAGCTATAGCAGAAGCTAGTAGTGTATTGGATGCTGAGCAACTCATGCCTGACACTGATGCGGCCTTGGTGGATAGAGCAGTAACACCAAATCGGGTGCTGGCACCCAGACCTGCTACAGTTGCTCCTTCAGCCAGAATGACCAACCCAGATGCGAGTGCTCCATACAAGCGCAAAACACGCAGCGCCTCAAGCTCTGCGCAGACAGGCAGCAGTAAGCGACCTTCGCTCAAGGTGAATTATGATGACAGTACGGGAACAGACTCGTCTGACGAGTCGTCCCACGAGTGTTTGATTGCCACCACCAAGGTTGGCTCTAGGCATGGAGCTTGCAGTATCCCCAAGTGCTTACGCCCTGACCTCACATCTAAGCAAGCGGTGCGCAGCTGTGAGGAGTGCGGTCGAGTTGTGCATAAAGAATGCTGTGTGGTGTTGTTGAAACTCAGCAAGGGGGAGTACATGTGTGCCAGGTGCGCCGATGCAGCATAGTTCAAACGAGGCCCTTCACGGGCACAGATTACGACAAGAATGCTTCTACTTTGTGGTTGTTGCACTTCGTGGTGGTACGCTGTATACACAGCGCAGGCTCTTCACCGATTGGTGGGTAGGGTACCTCGGTTCTTGGTGTAGTACCTACTAGGCTAACCCTACCCACCCCCACGTTAGGGGTACCGCTGCATCAACGATCACCACCTACCCACCTCCATCATCTGGGTATTCTCTCTGCGTGCCGAGCTACCCACCCACCCACCCAAAAAAGTGGCCGATTTGTCACAGGGTACCCACCCTGGCAATGAAATGAGGCCCAGGATGTATCCGAACTACTCTGTGTACTACTCTGTGAAGCATTGTTGCTGTTCTGGCTGTTAGTGCTAACGACTGCTACAGGTGCTACTGGCGGGCGCATGTACTTACTGGCCATGGCATCTAGCTCTGCTGCTGTCATTTGCGTCTCTGTCGGATTGACAAGCCACCACTATATAGACCCGCTGTAGACGATGTTACAGGGGTGCACTTATTCGGCTCATCCCTCAAGCATGCTCACTCTCTTGGTTATTTGGGGAAATAGATAAAGCCACGGCATTCATGGCAGAGTGACTCGCTGTCCTCATTGTCTATTGTTGTGTCGTATCAGTGCACGTTGTACGGTTGTCTACATCGCCGTGCACACTTGTTGAACCGAGTCCAACTGCGTTGAAGTTGGGACTGAGCAACAACAAGAGAGTCAAACAGAGCTACTTGAAGAATGATGAGGTAAGGATGTGCTACAGAATCAGAGCAGCTGGCTAGCGAGAGTCAAAATCGCAGCGTTTGAAAGTGTCAGATAAGGTGCCACAGCAGCGTGGTTCCCATGAATGAAAGTATTTCTCCAGGGCCCCATTTCATTCCTAGGGTAGGTAGTGCTGAGACAAATTGGTCATCGTTTTAGGGGGGGTAGGTTGGTAGCAATCAAGATGGATACACTACCCTAGTAGTGTGGGTAGGTACCTAGTGGATGAGCAAGGACACATGCACTAGGGTAGGTGTTATCACCAGTACTGATAGGTTGTTCAGTAATCCGCCGACTCCTGGTATAAAACCGGTCTCCTGAATGGTACATGCGCAGCATATGCATACATGTTGTTGTAATCAGTCTCAAGCGTACTAGATAGTATGCACCTAATGCAATGTGACACGGGTGATCATAAGTTCACGCTGGTCGCGCCCAAAGTGTGGCACACACACGGCGCCGAAGAGTGTACTGCGGCGGATCGCTGAACAGACAAGCGCCAATTATCGCTGAGACACGCAGGCAGTCACACCACGGCTTGAGCAAAGCTGAATTGCACTCCTTAGCTGGTCTTCTGCGCTGCATGTACATACTATGAGCGCGTGCGTGTGGCCGAGTTGTTCGCACGTTGTATGCGCGTTACTGGTGACACTGTGGCACAACATGTTGCGTCTGCCTTCATTGTGATACACGCGAAGCAGCACTGTTTGCAAATGGTGAAGTACGCTAGTGTGGCAGTGTGTACTATGTGCTAGTCTCCACGTGTCATACAGGCTTGCGAGTAAGCGGGTAGGTAGGTTTCCTTAGGTCTCGCTACTAACCCATCGTATAAGGTAGGTGGGGTAGTGTTGCAGCAGCATTGGTACCACTTGTACAAAGGTAGGTAGGGTACTTGTCACGACAATCAGCTGTCACATCGGTACCTACCCAGGGCATGAAATGGGGCCCAGGCTGTGTTACTCCGACAAGTATCGTGCAGTTTCCCATGTCAAAGCGCTCGGGCCCTCTGACGAGCTCAGTGAGAAACATGCTCCTCCACCCCTGTTATTGCCCGCTTTGCAGTGCATCCCGGGTGTCACAAAGCCGAACAAAGAAAAGCAGCCCTTCGCAGACGTCGAGATCCCCTTAGGTGACTATCGTTTTTGATAAGCTGGGAGTCTCACGTAAATGCCGCATCGCTCGCCGTTTCCCAACGGGAATCGCTTGCCAAGCAGTGCATTTCGCGCTACACACTCGCAACTCCGTCTCTGCGCTGTCGATACAGGGTTTTGCGTGCCTTACTGCTCGTTACTCCATCATGGTCGTGATTGAGGTCACCTTGGTTGTAGCTTCAATAGCGTCTCAATCTGTTATGTCATATACTGTGTTTGCACGTGCTCGCAGGTGTTCGGCTGAACACTCTTTGCGGTTGCTGCAGTCGTCTTTCAAGAGACTGTGAGCGATTAGGAGCGCTGTACAATGGGCAATGAATCGGCAGCCGACGCGTGCACCTGATAACACGTATAGGTCGAACGACCCGACTGCGTGCGGGCGTTCTCAAGACCTCAAGAAGTCTATTCCGGTTTCAGCACAGGAGGCATCCTACGTCCATCAAGCATGCTGCTATGGACAGCACCTTGATCACAGCTGCTTCTTAGGGTTCTATGGTGGGTACGTAAGAAGCTTGGTGCTGTGCTCCTTCTTTGAGCTTATCGTGTACTTCACCAGTTCCTACGTCTTTGTCGCGTGTCACGCCTGCTTCCACGTAATGCAGACCTCAAAGACTGGTCTCAGTTTCCATTGGTACGGCATCTCAGAGCAATCCATCTCACTCGCTTCCTGTTACTGACCTTCAGCGCGCGGTTCACCTTACACTGATGATGTCACGTTGTCTTCCGGGTTTCCTATATCCTCATTGACGGAGTTGCAGACTAGCGCATAGGAAACCGCTAGTACTCACCTCAAAGATCCTCCGTTCATAAGGGCGTTCAGCTTGACGCTCCTCCGAGAGTCTGGTGAGCACGCAACGCATCACATGCTACACTGGCTATGCGTCATGACAATTGATGTTCAGCACGAGCCCATGCGGCAAGCACATCACGTCCAATCTGTTCTACCGCATGCTTGAGATGCAGTGTAAGGCATGTACATGAGCAGCGTCGCTCCGATATGAGGCTTCTTAATCCACTGCAGGGTCGTCATGTTATGCCATGACACAGTGACACGCAATGCTTACGTTGAAGCATTGAATACTTGCGCAAGCGGGTTGCAGATTCTGACGCACTCAATGGTCGGTGTCATCTCCGACTGTTTGGCTTTTACATGAACAATGCTGGTCGGAGCCAAACCGAATAGACGCCAATATCCACTTGCACCTATCTTCATGTTGATCAATCCCATTGAAAGAACTGATAAATGCCATGCGCGACGATTTATTGTTTGCTACAAGCTCGATTCTTTTTTTTGAGTGAGGTTCATAGGAATTCCAGCGCCGATGCTAACAGGTATGGTCTCAGCGCAAGCACTCCAACTCTGCTTGAGACAGAGTAAACTAACAGAAATCTCGATCTGAAAGCCGCACAACTTGTTTCACAGTCAAATAACACTCAGAATGTCAGTGCAAAGCCTGATTTTAGGCGAGACTAGTTCAGGCTGACTGCATCTCTAGCGCTGGTGTACCAACAGCTCTGTAGTTTGCTACTCACCCTGCTATTGATGATAGGGCAAGTTGTCACGGGGTGACTCTTCCGTATCACAGTAAGCGGGGGTCACACCGCGTCTATTGGTAGCCCTACGTTCTTGCGGATTGCCAATCGTTTCCGCCTTCACAACCATTATTCGTACGCTATTCATCTGACGCCACTGCAATCACTTGGACACCAGACCTTTCGTTACATGCTGAGCAGTTAAGCACATGAACTCCTGCAGGACACAAGGTCCTGGCTAGGATAGTGCCTGCCTACGCACACTCACTGCACTCTGTCTCAGCACAGCTGCGTTGTCACACTAGTGTGACTGTACCATAGTACCACCTCAACAATCCTGTCAATCACTAGCTACAGTGTGACTGCTTTGCACAGCTGCGAGTCCAGCTTGGAAGTGCTTCGCCATTCACACTTTGCTCATCACGGCTTGGAACACAAATGGAGCCCTGCAGCAGACAGATGTGACCGCGCAGGCCGCTCATGACTGGTTGACAGTGCCCGAAAGACGACTCGTAACGGCAGCACCTCCCTCGGCTTGTGCGTGTCAGTTGGTACGCAGTGCAAGTATGGCTGCCGAATGCCAAATCGCACTGTACACGCAGCAGCTTGTAACACCCGCGCACCATGGTGAACAAGCAAGGTCTTTCTCTCGCAGCTGGAGTGCCATAGCTGATGTTCCATGATCAGCTGTCTGTCGTCTGTTCCAAGAATTGCTTGACCACAAGCATCGCGCATTATTGTTGTGAATGTTGGCACATTCCTTTTTGGAATGCTTAAAACCATCGCATCATCGTCCAGCATCACGTCCAGCGTCTGACTGCGTGCAAGAAGCAGCATTCGCAGCGTGACTGATGCGCTTTTCGAGCTCTATCCACTGCGGTGCGCATTGTACAGCCAATTTAGGTGCAGACCTGCAACAGCCCGAGCAACAGCTTCGTATGTCATGACAAGGCCGCTGTCGAGCTTATTCGTTTCCTCGCAGATGCATAGATGTCCTGAGGATGGCTCATATGTCAGCATGCTTCTTTGTGTTGTTTGTCGTGTGGGTGTGGGTGTGCGTTGCGCAGCTGGTCACATGGAAAGATCCGCTGCGGGTTGATCTTGAATACAGACGCTGGCTTGCTACCGCGATGCTCAGATACGCCGCAAGACATGATCATGTTATTCATTCGTTGCGCGCGCGCGTCTCTCCGTCACTTGGGTATGTGTCCCCCCGTTATCACGTTGCTCGATCGGGCTGGCTTCAAAGACTACAAGGACGCGGCGGCGTGAGATGTACGACTGATAGACCGGCATGTAGCTCTAGTGTTGGTGGCATGACCTGAGCCTCATAGTCATCCATGCTCCGACCCAGCGATTCGATCTTTGCATTGCAACGGGACCTGGATGATTGTGCAACAGCAAGAGAAAGAGGACAGACCCCAGCATAGTGTGTCTGCATCACACTGTCTGGAGCAGCAGCCATCGCTAGGTGAGCATCGTGTCATGGCACACAGGCGTTCATTTGTTATTTCGTTGCAAGTTGCGATTATTCAGAGTTGAGCCTCTGATGTACCACTGTGCGCGTCTGTTCATGTAATCCTGTTGATGGAGGATGCGAATCAATGAAGCCTTCCGGCTCTGTCCTTTTTTCCTTACCCACCTTCTGTCATGCCCTTGCTTGCCGCATTACAGTTGCGCGGCTAGCGAGACCCTGCGGACGAAGCCCAAATTTGTTAGCTTACCGCACAAAGCTGCAGTACTTGCCGACAGTCTGATTCGGCGAAAGTCTACGTCTTGGTTCGCAGCTGCTTGAAGACGCTGGCGAATGCGTCGGTCAGTTTGTAACTAGACGGGCATTGATGCAGTGTAGCAGCAATACGAGCCTCTGATCACATGCGCCTGGGCTTCATACATCGAGACGCAGAGCGAGCTTTCTCAAAAACCATGACCAGCATTTAGCTACCTCTGTCTTTGTGTTTTTCTCATCTCTTCAGGCAACGCTCTATCAGCTCCTGTAGTGCTAGATCTTGGAGCATTGAGCATATCGGGGCCCTGCTTCAGCACTTATAATCAGGCTCAGGCACATCGTCTGGCGATGGGATGCATGCTGAAGTCGCATCAACACATCCAATGAGCACCTGACATCGCGACGCCGTCCCGGTAGTTGCATTCCGCTCTGATGCAAGCTAGACGTACGATTGCTTGCATCGACCTGACCTTTCGTTGGCTGATCTGCTGCGTTCAGGCCGTGACTGTTTCCTGTACGAACTACACTTGAATGCTACTGTTGTGAGTCCCAGTTCGAGGCACTACTGTTGGGTTATGGATGCAACTCAATTGTACAGCAGCGCACGACTTGTGAGGACCGATGTGCATGCATGCTGTATATTGCACGGTTTACTCAACTATGTTGTTGCGTGCGTGCTTGCTTGTTCATATGCAGTTGTGAATTGCTGGAAGCTGCGGAGCGACAAGACTTCAGCTGAAAATGTCCAAGTGATCTTGCTGGCGCTAGGCCGTGCTGTACTACATTCTGGGCGCTACTATTTTACGAGGTATCACAACGTTTCGTACTCAACCAACACGGCACAAATTGTATTTCGCGAAGCACAAGGAAAAGGGTACGCGCTGTGTCAGCGCTTTTGTTCAAGACATCTTTGGAAGCCTGCGTTCCTACAATACAATGTTTGTACCTGTTGTGTGTGCGTGTTGCAAGCAGGAGCAGTGCGGCAATACAGCACGCCTCGTTATACGCTTCTCACTGGAGCCTCTAGACTACTAGACGTGGGATGGCTGGGCTGTGCCTCCAGATCGACCGCTTGAGCCTCTCAACAGTAGTAGCATGGCAGAAGGGAGGTGAGCACAATGTTACACTTGTTACCTTCAAATCAAAATGCAGACCTATCAACGAACAGGCTTTGACGACCTGCAGGGTGTATAGCTGCTTGAATTTCTCTTGTGTAGATGTTGCATCAAACGATCGTTGGTCAGGAGGATCTTGAGGCCCACACTCATATTGAGAGCCACACGCAGCAGCAGAATACTCCATCACAGCTTTATGCGTCCCATGCAATTCAATCCAACAGCTTCCATAGGCGATGCGACACGCAGGCCGATTTGCAAGGACTATACCAGGTCTATGTGGTTGTGAGCTATTGTGTGATGTAAGGGGTAGCTTCTTCTGGACGCCCGTTGCATGCGCCCACACCGCATTAAGGCAACAGATCCACTCTTAGCTGGGTGCTTCACGGTACTATACTGCAGTGACATCCTCCTGACCGAACAATCCTACCGACCATCTTACCCTTATTGACCATTGACCTTAGTGCTAAGACAGCGTTAGAGGTCACGGTCACTCAACAATGCTTGTCTGTTCACAACGGTCGAAACTGAAATTGTTCCGGTGCACTCTGCCTCTCACGACTTACGATTGCAGGTGGTGATAATGTGAGCCGTGATGCAACATCTGAGCATAGCATACGCCAGTCTGAACTTCGTGGAGACTGAATGAGTCAGAGAAAGGATTGTCACAGGCACTTGACAGGTAGAACACGTAAAACAATGACAAATAATTTTTTATGTAATTGTTGTCCAGCCACATTTGTATCAGATGCTTGTACGTGAAGTCAGCCCATCAGCATCGCGAACAAAATGTGCAAGAGGGACCGAGCAAGCTCGTATCTGAGCGTCACAACTGAGAGGAGTGTTTGAGTCGTCAATGTGCTCGCAGCACGGACTATGCACATGTGTCTCTTGGAGCGCGCTACAATAGCCGAACGCACCGCCATGCATACCGCACGCAGCGCTACAAATGGCAGAGTCTGCTACTGCTGGTGCATCCCACGGACACTCAGCCACCTCTCTTAGCCATGTCAGAACAGCCAAGATGCCTGTCGCTCTATCCCAATCAGCGTAGCGGAAAGGAGCAGTATACAATACTTGGCTCCATGAAGGGTCTATGGGTGGGCTGTGTTCGCATTTCGCGTTGCTGATCGCTATAATTCTGGAGAGCGCAGCTACTCGAACAGCTGCAATGGTCCAACACTCATGTCCCGCCGTGCACGAATGCCTTGACCGTCCTTGATCCACTACATGCCTTGAGTCTCTTCACTTGTTTGACGGCCAAATCATGTTACGCCATGCGGTTCACACGATCGTTCAGTAAGTGTTGATGCTGATGTCGTTTCGCAGCTGACTACGAGGTGCTCGAGCTCACGAAACTGCAAAGTCTAACATTCAAACGACTTGATGCGTTATGTTCACAGGCCACTGCACCATCGAGGCTCAGGAGGCTTGCTCCTTTCCAGAATTCTGCACAGTGCAGTTACCGATGGCGATCATTGAGGTACTGATTGAAGATGTTGGCCTTGCGTGATCGGTACGCGCATGTCTCACTCGAGTGCTTAAGGCGTTTGCCTACCTCATGGCATGTGCACGTACACCCAGTAAATCTGTTACAAAAGTGCTTCGGTGTGTTGAGCCGAGCGCATACCGATTAGACAGAATCAAGTGGATGCACCACAAACGTTATAGCTACACGAGGTGATTCATGCGTCAAAAGCCTGCTTTCACAACGTGGCAACTGCTGCACGCCTCTCGTGTGAGACTGTGTCTGCCTTAGTGGCTCATGTGACCATGGACTAGTGTTTTCTTCTGGCGGTCTGTTTGTGGCCTTTGCGTGTCATGCCATAGCGGCCACTTGCATTAAGCTGTGTCAGTCGTGACATCCGTTTCGACGAACGAACCAAGCTTATACAAATGCAACTCACAGTACTCAACGCTCGACGTGCTTGTATACAAATGCGATCCGATGTGCAGGTCTTGGGTTCTGAGATTCAAATGGACTTCATGATATGTACCAGCAGCTGCTGACAATTTCCTGGTGCTACATACGCAAGGCAAGTGAAACAGTCTCCGCATACTCTACCACAAGTGGTGCAATTGATCTGCTCCGCCAGAGCTCAACTTATTGCGCACTTGTTCATATATTGATTGAGCAAGCATCATACAGCACGGCGTATCACGACACGGTAGCAACGGCAGAAGTCGAGCTTCTCAGCATGACACTGCCAGTGCTAGGCATGATCGAGAGCTGTAGGCTGCTTGGTGACATGCGTTGTTCGAAATTGCGGGCCTACCCGTCTCATGTGGTTTAGCCGTTCGCTTACGTATGCCATCGTCCTGCGTATGCTCAAAACCGTTGCCCGTGACACACGCTGTCAGACTTGCGATGAACAACTTGACCGTCTAAGACACAGTAATCTCTACCTTTCATGTCTATCGTGACAGGTGGTGAGTGTGAACCTTGATGCGGCATACAGCAGTGAAGCATGCGCAAGGACGCTGACAGACAGAGCGTGTCATGCAGGCTATCATCCCAACATCGCGAAGTACATCATGACCAAACTGCGAAACCACATGATAATTGGTCTTGACTCTTGATCCACCCTTGTAACACGTGCTGCGCATGTTGCATGCTGCACTGCTGACTCAGTTCATGACGTGAATATCTGCCGCGACATGCATCTGTATCCAATGCCCAGCATGCTTCAATCGCCGCGACTAGCTTGTCATTCTCACGCTACTACGCCCAGCGCTTCACATGAGCACTCCCATTAGTGTCGATGCTGATAACGTGTTTCAGTGCTGCCCGTTACGACTGACACAGTGACTGCCTGACCAATGTGCGACACATCTGTTTTGACAGGTGATTGCGGCCACAGCAGTCAGACATAGCCAGCTCGTCAGGGGATGTTGCAGCGCTGCTGCACAGGGATATCATCCAGGTATTGATTCACCACCTTGTCTGATCATCACATAAACATACGCGCACTGTACAAAAGTCCACAGCATGGCGAGCTGTCCGCGCTGAAGGCGAAAGGGCTAGACTCTCTGTCAGGACCCTCTAGGGTAGATGGGCAGTCGAACCTGATTGTCTCGAAGTGGTGCGACGTACAGGAGTAAGCCGACATGCTGATGACTCCGAAGACGAGCCAGAGTTGTGCACAACGTCTGCGGGTGTGTGCCACCTTCAAATCTCGCTCTCTTGAGAGTTATTGTCTAGCAAGATATTGCTGTTGAGTTCACATCAGCTCATCCAACTCATTTGCACTCACGTACATATAGAGACATATACAACAATATATATGGCTTGCACATTCGCGATCATTACGATCACGAATGTATCTTGTTAATTGCACTTGCACGTTCCTGTACGGTGACATCGAGGTGCACATGCAATGCAGTAACGCAACTTTTTCTGCGTGAACTAATGTTACCCTCAGCGAGCTCATTGACATCAAACGTTATTGATGATTCTTCTCGCCTTCCATCATGCCTGCAGGCGAAAGCATGTTCTGCAATTGTCGGATCACGTGCATACCAGCAGACACGATGCTTGCAGATAGCAGCACAGCAGTCGACAATGCGACTGTCTCGTGCGTTGAGCACGTCAGAGGGGTAAGCAGTGTGCAAGTGTGATCGTACTGTCGGATCTTGGTTGCGCAACGAACGAGTCCATCGCTATGACCAGCTATCTCCACAGCTGATACATCTACTCATCCGAACGATTCGCATGTGACTGAGAGCCGTCCAGCAATGTTTTTTGTTAGAACAGTGCGCACAGTATACCAAGTCTTCGCAGTTCACCACATCATCCGCTCTTGTTGCATCTTCGCCTTTACAGGCTTGTCACACGGAATGCTCTGTGATCACTGATGACCGCCTACATGCGTCAGCAGTACAAGTTTACGAGCAGCAGCAGCAGCAGCTGCCGTAACTGTTGTTTTTACAACCCTTTTTGGCTCGGACAAGCACATGCCAACAACTCCATTGCACTGCTGTGTTGTCAATCGCCAGCACGAAAATGGGCTTCCAAAACCCGAGTTTGACCGGATCGCGACTTCAACTAACCGAATCACAGGAGCTAGGCGCGACATTGCGAGCTTGTGTTGCCTCTTGCAAGCTCTGTAGACACTGTGTAGTCGTCCTTACAGTGCGCAACAGTCGATTTGCAATTTATCCGCTTGCAAACCTAGCCCTGTCACCTACACTCTCCATCATGCGTTTGTGGTTCATGATCGCACTGCTCACAGCTGGCTGGCGAAGGCTGGACTACAACCTCATGATGGGGCTCATCTAGCTCACTCCTCTTTCACCTGAGTTGACATCTCCTCAATTAATCGCTGTGCGGTTTGAAAGAGAGCAAAAACCATCGGTTTCTACCTCACAGCGAACGTCCTGCGTCTAAGTCTACGCATATATCACACTTGACTCGGTAGGACGCTGTAGTATGCCTTGCATCTTGCTGCTCTGCGCCTTCAGCAACAGGGTGCACGGATTTCTACGCCTGTTTGCAAAAATCTTATGAAATCCTGAAAGACTCAGCAAGCAAACAGCAGCAACATGGTCAAGATCGCACTGCCTATTGTCCTTGCTGGCGCAGCCATCGCTGGCAGCAGCGCATTCGTGCACAAGAAGTCTTCAGCAGCCCTCGTGCGTGCCCAGCCTGATGCAGCGCCAGGCAACATTGTCACCAAGGCTGGCAGCAAGCTGCTGGACATCCTGACTGCCTCTCCTGCTGACCTCAGCGCACAGGACGCAGAGCCAGGTGCGGCGTGTTTTGGGCGATGTTGTACTAGCAGATCCACGTGCACATGCTGCCTGATTAGCCTCTGTTGTCCGCTATTATGAGGGTTCATAGGCACTGTAACTCTCCAATGCATCGTGTGGCCTTCCCAAGGGGCGATCACGCTCGCTCTGTCATCTTTCGAAGTTGGGGCATATTATATGTCCAACTGCCTTTTCAGATCTCTAGCGCTAACAGAGACAGCACAATTCACAATCTTACCCAATAATGCATCTGGCTTGATGACTTTCGTCTTATCATATACACAGGAAACGATGACCTCAAGATCGTGACCACCCTGGCTGCTATGGGCGTGCTCACTGAAGTCTGGAACAGCTACAACGATGTGAGCAATATCTAACTTTTAGTGCAAGAGATCAGAGGCTTTCAGTTACACAGGATCTCGCGAACACGACTCCAAAATGTTTATGACAGCGTGTCCTACGCGATACCCTTAGACGCCGCCAGCACGAACACGGTCAGATCTAGAGGTGTTTTGCGAATATGAGCTCACATTCGGAGTTAACGCTCACATTTGCTGTTGTGCCTCTGTCAAAATCCTGTCTGCTCTCGTGACAGGTGCTGTACAGGCAGCCTATCTTGACCAAGGCCTGCACATCCCTGATCGGCTTCTCCATTGGAGACACACTTGCGCAGAAGGTACGTTGATATTGTGTGCGTTACTCGTTATATGTTTCGTAGAGGTCGTGTCGCTCGACTACTGCATTGAGCGGATGGCTCCAGGACTAGCATATAGCTATCTCACGAATACAACAGCATCGAGACAGCGTGTCCTTGCTCAATCATCATGCTTGAACGGCATTTCAACGATGTGTGGTAAGCCTAGTACTTATGCAGCAGCGTACGGGTGCCCTGTACCAGAATCGCAATGGCAGTCTGCTCTACGATGGCTGCTGCACACAGACTTTGGCTGACTTCAAAACAATATGAGCTCTGTGTTTTAGTACAAGGCCGTTGCTGTATGGCCACAATTATCAATACCCCTGTGCTGTGACGCTTTACTGTGCAAGCGTGCGTCTGGGGCTCTCTGTACACCGCTGTGCTTGATTTATATGTACACTGATTAATGCTAACTTTCTGATGCGGCGTGCGTGTGTATGTGCGTGTGCATTGACCGCAGTTTGTGAACAAGGGATCCCAGTTTGACACCCAGAGGCTTGCCCGCATGGCTGCTTTTGGTTTCCTCTTCCATGGCACTATCTCTCACTTCTTCTACAACAAGGTCCGTAGCTACATTTGCGATGTATTGTTGTCTGTCTATAGTTGAGCATAGCGCGCAAGCGATGTGTATTCACCTCAGTATAAGTGCTTAGTAAGGTTCTCATCGAGTACATGGATGAAGCTGTATGTCGGTTGCTGAGCATAGCGCTCAAGCAATCATCCTCAGATGGCACAGACGCAGTGGTACCTGGGTTCATGCAGCGCTTGTACTCGCTTGCAATCATGTCGAAGACATGTTCTTTGACATGGCGTTACCCATAGCATTCTTTGCTGAGAACATCGTGATACTTTGCAGGCGCATACCGCTCGATAACGCTTTTGTAGCATCAACGTTATGCACAATTCTCCACGTGCATATGATTGCGTACGGCGACAGATACCTCGTTATTCAATGTTGCATGCAGTCGTCTCCTGTGTGGGTCACATTGTCTGTGCTTGTGCTGCACCTTTGTGTCGGTGTGAACACCTCAACAGGCTCGTGCTGACTGCCTGTCAACGTCCTTTTCCATGTTGAAACATGTATCGATCTGTCACTGATTTCTGATGTGATGTCATGTCTTGTGTACACGATACAGCTGGACGCTGTGCTGCCAGGCACACACCCTCTCACCATCGTCAAGAAGGTCTTCATTGACCAGGTGCGGTATATACATTTCGTGTTGTCATGACTACCTTGCGTGTGTACCACAACCGCCTTGCGTCAAACGATCTGTAAGACAAATACTCGTGCACCAGGGACATGCATGTTTCATCACGACTGGGTGTGCGTCAGAGTGGCCTGCGCACACGGCAACCTCGCTCTGCGAAGATTACTGGTCACAGTGTGGGACGAGGCGATGCACCGATGACTTACAACCCTTACGCTTAAATCTTCTGACACGCATGACGCAGACACAAACGCCATCGCTCGATGATCTGTGCACCGTTGAAGGTGGCATGTGTTTCAATACACTTTGCTGGTCAGGTCACCATGTGCGCTGTCTTTATTTCACCGGTTGATCGGATGATATGCTTACGTCATAACAAGCGACGTAGCAGCACCTTGTCGCGGTGACGGCAAGCGTCGATTGCCACGATGTACACGTGAGTGGCCGTTTCAGTGTGTATGCACTGTCATACGATCAAGCGTACTATGTGGCTGTGTAGATGCATTGTATAACGCTAGACGCATTGTATAACGCTGCTGCTACTGTTCTTGCTGTTGTGATTTCGAACAGGTGCTTTGGGCGCCAATCTTCACCTTTGTTTACCTCACCTGGATGGGCGTCACAAGCGGCCTCAGGTAATATATATACACATACACCTTGCATTGCACAACACTCAGATCACAATCGAAGAGCATCTCTTACGCCGTGCAGCTGCAGTATGCGATCGTGCGAGTCGAACGCATGCCTCAAGTTCCATCAAAGCGTGTGTCGCACAGCCTAAGACTTGCTTACACGGGGCTGCAGCTTGAACGCATGGCATCAGTCCCGACTGAACAGTATGTCCTGCAGATTAGAGCTTCGCTGCACGAGGCCGTATGTGCGTGTTCAGTGCAAGATAATCAGTCCCATCACTCAACGGTTGTGATTGCGTAGCTTTCAGCCATTGAAACTGACTCTGTTCAAACCACATTCTACACATCGTTGTGTTGCGCCTAGCGCATGTCAAACAGCGCATTGCACACCTTCACATTCGGTTGCCGAACAGCGATTGACACACTCATGCATGCTCGCACGCACACGACCGACAGGCGATATGCGCGAGATATGTTGCATATACATGTCCTGTTCGGAAACCGGATACAAATCGCAACGTCATACGTTCGTGTGTAAACGTGCAATGATTCACACTGCCCATAGCTTGCGTTCGCCTCACCAGTTTGTATACAGACGTATGACACGTGCTGCGAGTTCTTATTGTGAGTACATCGTGCTGTTCAATCGAGCTACGCGCATATCAGTCACATATCGATTGTTGTCATGGCTCTGATCAGCGGTATTCTTTAAACGTTCGATGCACGAGGCGACGCATTGTGTCTCGGCGACAGTCTCGTGACGTCCACTCACACTTCTAACATGTGCTGTGTGTCTCATTTCGGTGTATGCTTTGTGATCGATTGCTTGTTTTCCTGCACAGCCCATCCGCTGTTGGCGATAAGATCAAGAGCGATCTTGTCAAGGTGCATACACGGTCTACTTACCAGAACACGAATTTCAACGCGACGCTATATCAGCGTGCCCTGCTCATGGTAGCGCGCCACGACAGGCTCAGTCATCGCAGTTGCCTGTCACAGTATTGCAACATTGATCGATCAGCTATTATGCACGCGCACCTATACTTGGGAGTGCGTGCACCGTGCGTGTACACTTTCTGCACAGGCTAATGTAGGCAGTGCTTTCTTGCACGCGCGCAACCTGACGGATGGTGCTCCTAGTGTCGGCTGCAAACGTTGCATGCATCGATCGTGTTGACGTACAGATAGCACACTGATCTGATCGTGTCGATGTGGGTCTAGTGAGTGTGATCACGCTCGCTCATGTGGAGCTTCACGCGATGCACGCATCGATTGGCGCCGGCTATAAATGGAACATGAGTCGTAAATGCTGATCATATTGACGCAACGCTGCTTACACTGATCGTGTCGATGTACACGCTTACTGACCTGATTGTGTCACATGATGCTGTATTCGTCACAGGGTGTTGTTGGATCATGGAGTGTGTGGCCTCTAGTGCACGCTATTGGGTTCAAGTTTGTGCCTACTGAGCAGCGTCTGCTCTACATCAACTGCATCCAGGTACAGAAACCTCACCACGAATCTATATCATGTGAATGTAGCATACATGGACATATGTGACCTACAACACCGCTTCGTTTACTTGCACACCCCTGGAGACACACAGACACAGCATCTGAACGTGCACGCAGCGTGTGTACGCACATCGTGTGTTCAACAACACATCCGTTCGCTCAGGGCAAACGCGCACACACAGGCAACCTGCGTCTGCAACAAGTTGTAGTAAATCCTTGAGTGTATCAGAGCGTGCAACTTCCTGCACAGACCTCATGTATCGAGCGTCGTGCACACAAACCGGCAACTAGGTCAAGTAAGCATTAGTCGACGCGCGCTGTGAGTTACACAACTCCACACGGAGAGCCGCACCGGTCTTCATTGCAAGATCGCTACTGTGACATGCTGAGTCATGCGCGGCTCTTCAGTCTCTGACAGGTTCACAGCGTGCCCCTTTCCTCGCGATAGCTCTCACTCGCTCTGTCTCTGTCGCACTATTCCCACCTTCGCTGCACGTGTACAAGCCGTACGTGAAAGACCTTCGCACTCAGTACGTCTGCACTGCCCGCTTCACGAGATGTAAGTCTGAGCGTGCTTGTCTCTCTGCGCGTCAGCATCTGGCGTGTCTCTTGTCTGCACCTGTCACGTATTCTCACCTGTATGTCATGTGTGTCTTTCTTGTGTGTGTTATGTGTCGTTTGCTGCAGATTGGATACAATGTCTTCCTCTCTGTGCTAGGCTCCAACTCTGGCAAGGTTGACAACGCTGCCAACGAGGCACAGGCACAGGTAATGGCACGATAGTAAATGCTACTGTTAATATTGACGTTCTGAGAGCATCACGGCGCACAGCGCAAGCCGCCCTCGACCCATCATGAGGCAACGATCACTGATTGCGGTCGACGCAGCGACATGCAGTGTGCGTGTATTTCTGCATGCATACATGCCTACTCATGGGCTATTACATGTTGTAAACTTTGTTGGGTGACGTGTCACTCTCATACCACACCTTCAGCAGAGTATCTCTATGCTTCTCATGGCAGTGCCATGTCCTCATTTCGACGATGTAATCCTGATGCTAGAAGCTTTGTATCAATGATGGAGTCAGCGTTGTGTTAGTTTTTGGGACGCAAAGCGTGAAACTCCGCGACAAGTCTTAAGCGTGTGGGACGACACGGTGTTTTGACGAAGCATCTCGATCATGCCGTTGAGGCACATAGCATGCGACACCGTATGTGATCTCCATGCAGAACTACACGGTGTTTCACGTTACAGGGGTGCGATAGAGTCAGATTACTGTGCACTCAAAGTCCGCCAAAATTGAAGCGGCTACATGCGCCTGTACAACAACGCGTCGTGCAATGACATCACATCGAGTCGTAATCTGGTGCACGCTAGTATTGAGCATTGAGTTTCTTTACAAGTGCTTTGTCTGCGTGTCCACGCATGTTGATGTTTTGTGATTGTTGCAGGTGCAGTCAGCACAGAAGTCTGCCCGTGCTCAGGCCAAGCGATCACTCTAAATGCGGCGCGCACACACACAAGCACGCACGCACGCACGCACACATCAGAAAGCACACGTGTGTAGCACACAGACAGACAGACGAGTGATGCACCTCTGCAAGCTGAACGGCGCTCACGACTGGTGCTTATGCCCATACGACACGATGGGCACAGCGTCATGTCAACCGTCAATGATGGTCACCGGACATGACCGCCCTTCGCTAACAAGCATCATGCGACAAACAGAAACATCTGGCGTAGCAGCGTGTCATGGTTCCAACGTCATGGTTCTAATGAAGCTAGCGATCACGGCAACTGTTTGAGAGGGGGCGAGGTACGACAGACGCGTCCATGCATGCACAGCGACGACAAGCAGACTGTTTTTGGATGTTTGATTGAGTGAACGAATGAACAGCGGACGTAGAACATCTGACATCTGAGTGTGCATCGAGACGGATAGAGAGGGGGTAATAAGTCTCTCTCTCTCGCATATGTACATGACCTCAACGATTGCTTGCGCACGCACGCGTTTTCCCTTGTACATGGACAGTGATCACATCGCTTCTATTGTGTCGTTTGCCTCAATGTGTTGTGTTGCAGACGCGTGTACTTCATGTCAAAAGCGACGTCCGCGTCACATGCCATGAGTAAAGTCCGTGTATTGATGGAACCAACTTCCAATACTTGCACACTGCGCCTTACGCCTTAGGCAAACGTGCAAGTCTTTCACAACAGCAATGACGCACTACTGTCTGGTGGATCTAACATCGCTGCGCCACATAGTCGCAAAAACAGAGAGGCTATTTGACGCGACTGTGCTATTCGACGCAGCACGCAATCGATTGCCATACGATACGTCCAGGCAAGCTGTCATAAAGGCACGGCTGTCAGTAAACGCGTCCAGCTTGTCACATCAACCTGACCATGCAGACGGGAAAGACTCTCGTGCACAACAAGCAAACACACGAGCGAGATAGGATACGTCGGCGACTTACTTCTTGCGCGCATGCCGTCTATTCTCGTTCCGACGCGTATCCTGTCCACCCATGTCTGACTGTCATCTTTTGATCATTGCGTTGCTCCTGTTTCCAATCATCACCCACATACACCCCCTGGAGCCTTACTATACACTGGAGCACAGGGGTTTCCTAACATGACGCACACAGATGACACACCACATAGACACTGTACTAAGAAATGCTTGCTCGTGTCCTCACGTCTCCGAGAAAAGCGAGGGCTTCAAAACAAAACACCTATTGCGGTCTTGCTGTATCTCTGTAGTTTCAGCACCGTTAACTCTCTATCGTTGCGTGTGTACTAAGGCGTGTAGTTTCTGTGTGCTGTGACGTGTGACACAGAGATACACATAGGCTCGTGTTGTTTGGGGTAACGAGGATTGCTACAGTGTGATCGATATCTTGCAACAATGTGCATCGATTGTTCACTGTAGCAAATCAACATGGGTCCCAAATGAACGGTAAGGATCTGTACAGTTGTGGTAGATAGATCGCTGAATCCGCGAGTCAGTGTCTCTGCGTTGTAAAGGTAAACACGAATGGATTCGTGCTGTGTGCGTGAGCAAAGCGACTCGAAGCCACATGCATGGGATTTGTTGCTGTTAGTGTCGTTGCTGTTGTCGCTGTTTATGTCGTTGTTGGTGCTGTTGCTGCTGCTGCTGCTGCTGCTGCTGCTGCTGTGGATGGTGTTGTCATGCTGCGGTTTATATTGGCGGTGAAGCTCAAAAGAACTCTTCATAGCGTACACCGTGTCCGTGTGTACTCATCACGTACAGCCAGTGTGAAGGTGATCACATCACACACACTTTGCCAGTGTCGCCCTCATCACACCACACGCTCTGTGAGTGTGTCGCTATGATCCTCAGTAGCAACATCGCACACAATCAGTGTTGAGTCTCGCGCTCAGTAGCAACATCACATACAGTGAGTGTTCACTCTCGCATGTAGATGTGCGCTTTAGTACTCAAGCATGCCCCCAGCAGGAAAAAGGTGAGCACGACAGGTTGCTACTGCCGCTGCTGTCCATTGTAGTATAGCCTGAACTGCTGACGTCAGAAGCATCTGAACCGTTATTAGGCATAGACCCACTCGCTTGCCGTAGCAGAGTTCTGTTGCATAGAGATACGTATCAAGCGCACACGCATACGAGCACGTATATGAGATATGAGTGCAAAGACACACACAATCACCCGCGTGCACATACAGAGCACGTATATCGCACATGGGTGATCTTACTTATACGAGACAATTGCATCTCAGCACTATCATACATGAATGCAAGGTATGTGCATTGACAGCAAAGTCATAAAGCGCCATGTCAGCACACACTTCAGATCTCAGAATACAGCAGAAGCGCATGGGCAGCAATTTGACTTCCCTGAAACGTCAAGGCATATGTGTTTGCCTACGTACGGTCGGCGATCTACAGCAAGATTGATCGCCAAGAAAGGCGCTGTAAAGCACGATAGCTCGCCGCAACTCTCATCGACACAGAGTATATTGCTACGTACCGTCGGCGTTTTGCAGCGCGCAGGTCCTCAGCAAAGGACTTGGCCAGGTACGTGCGCCCTTCCAGTGCGATGTTAGCCCCCCCTGATGCTATGTCACTAGACCCCCTGAATGCACTAGTAGCACTCTTAGACCCCCCTGACTCAGCATGTAGACTCTGCATGTAAGCATTTGTGCGCTGACTGTTGCTGTTGAATGGCATAGTGACCAGTGGCAGTGTGTTCTGCTGCAGGGGCGCTTCGCTGTGCTGCTGCTGTTCTGCTTCAGATGCCTGTGTGTATCAAGTAACGACACGTGTCATATGCAACGCAACGTGACACATGAGTAGTGTTTTGGTGTCATGTGCACTGAGACGTGCTTCATGGGCAAAGAACGGTCACTGTGACAAATCGGATGTAGTAACAAGGCATGCAGTATGACGACGACCTCGTAATAGAGAGCCGTACGCGGGGTGTTTTGTTAACACTTCACGTGTGTGGGAGTGTGTGTGCTGTGTGCGCGTGCGTGCACATGTCTGTTTATGTGACCTACGCTATATAAGTGTGCAGCGCATTACCTGTTCAGGTTGGTAGCTTGAGTTGTTAGCACTTCCAGAGCTGTGTGACGTAGTAGTAGTTGAGCTAGCGTCACTGACAGAGCGGTTGCTACTGCTGCTGCTGCTGATACTGCGTGCTCTGTTCTGAGCGTCATTTGCCGCTGCTGTAGTGCCTGATTGACACGTGGCAAGACACAGTCGATGGATTAATATGTCAGCTTGTGTCGCAAATGAGCGGTCAAATCAACGTCAGTAATGAATAGCAAGTAGCTAGGCTTGATCAACACATGCCAAGGACACAAGGATGTAGAGCGTGTGTACAAAGACGTTGTGTGGTGTACAGATACGCAAAGTATGTCAAGGAAGAGGGTGACTGACTCATCCACGCGTGTTTAAAGGGATACACGGCCTGTACATGTCCTCAAAAAGAAACACCTTGCACATGTGTGCTCTTGTATGTCTGTGCGTGCTCCTGTGTGTGCATAGGTGCGCTTCTGTGTGCAATATATGTGATGCACAATTGACTCACGTAAAGTGCCTGAAGCGATCTGTTGCGGTTTCCGTCTGTATGTTACGCACCCTCGAACGCACCAGTATGCACAGACATTTGGTGTGCAAGTAAGCAAAGCTTGTAAGCAGACGACCCACCATGAGTGCCAGAGGCGATCTGTTGCAGTTTCAGTCTACGAGCCCGGCGTGCATTGGCCTCCTTTGCTGCATAACCCACGGGGTCTGCTTCACGCAGACGCCTGCACAAAAACAGAACCAACAAAATGATTAACAACGTCAAGAAGTCAGCGCAACTTCGCGAAGATCGTACAGATGCAAGGACGGTAAAATCATGGGCACATAGCTTCAGCAACGTCAAGAATGTTGCATGAAATACAGAGCACCAGTGCACACAATGCCATTTCTCAGCATGCGCTGAGTCATCAGTTATGTGTCACTGTCTTAGCGCGAACCAAGTGTCCTATTGCAAGTAAAGCAGCACATGCTAACAGGTGTCAGTGTTCACTGATCAAAACTGCATGCAGCATGCACGGATGTCAGCTATATGTACATTATGGATAGGCATACATAGTGTGCACTTACTTGCGTGACTCAGCCTTGCGTCTGCGCTGATTGGCCTTTCTCCTCTCCTCGGGATCGTCTATGGTGACAGCTGTATTCGCTGAACCCGTCGCATTTGCATTTGCATCGTGCAGGGGTGCTTCTGTTGATGCGCTGTCACCGCTGGTCCCTAGGCTGGACACTTTCTGCAGTAACGAGAGGGGCTGTTGTGAAAACAACATAACAATGCGACAAGATATGGTACACGCAGTAGGAAATGTAAAGCAGTGAGCAACGGGTATGAGACACGGTCAGAAGGGATCATGTCATATGCATTCGCCAGTGAAGAGGATTCACACAGTTTTGCGCAAAACAGAGATGTGAAGACGCAGGGTGACCGCTAGAATACGTTTCATGGTGATGTGCTGTAAGCTCTCAGTGGGAATTAGTGACAAAAGTGCGACCGTCTGTCATTAAGGACACATACTTCATGACCTAACATTCATGGACACAATATACCACGCATGCCGAGCTGTGTGTGCACTGTAAGAGGCTTAGAACGTGCGATTGCGGCTGGTCGTATGACACCGTCACCGCTAAGGTCATGTTCCATGTATCAAACGGCGTACAAAGGATACAACAATATACCTGTTGCTCAGTGTTAGTAGGCAGGTAGCCGCCCACAGGAGCGCTCACTCCATGCATATACGCTGACTGTAAGATTCACAACAGCGAGACATGATTCGTAAGACACATGAGACCACAGAAACACTAGCCAGCTGCTCTGACTTAGCGAAACACACTTTACTCCACCTCTAGAACAATAACGAAATTATTGGTACACACCAGGATCAGGGCTCGTGTGATGCAACGCGCAAAGCTGATCAACACACCAACACGGCAATATGCAAGTGCTTCCATGCACTGCACTCAACTCGTTGCGCGACTGACACATGTGTTGATGGTAGAGGTCGCCTCATTATTCATGCGATGCAGAGACCTTGCATAGCACGAGCCCTCATGCTCCACAACTGACACCGGCCACTCATCACGCGCAACCCATACGTGTACTTCAAAGACTCAAGGCCAAGGACGATACGCAGATACACAAACCGCAAACTTTTCATCGAAAACGTTGACAGGCTGAAGGCAGAGGCACGCGCACTTTTTCCAGAATATGATGAATGCACACATTCTGTACTCATGTGTTGTGTTGCATGCAGAGAAGCACTGGTGCTTACCGGAGGAGGTACGATAGGTGGGAAAGCAAAGGGTGTCAATGGTGGCATAGGACCCGGCCAGTAAGCTCCTGGTACAGGAGACACGCTCTGAGAACCTGTGATGAAGCCCAACATATCAGCACATCGCAACAGATTAGTCAGCAGAAATCAGTGACGCTGGTGTTGCAGAGCAGCTCGTGAACGTGCACAGGACATGACCCGTTAAGGTCAAGTCGAGGCTGACAAAGCAGGGCATAAGTGCCTGATAGTAGTTCATTGACAACGAGTACCTGGGTCAAGTGTTGTGTGTATATTGTTGGTGAACAGAAACTGCATGAGCTTCGACTTGAAGCCGTATAACATACCTGCAGCATTGATCGGTCCAAGGGCAGAGGCCATAGCTAGTAAAGCAGGGGCTTGGCGCTAGAGCAGGATGATACAGCGTAGGGAATGCTGCTGCTACCTGTAGTCAAGCATTCAAGAGTATACATCACAACAGTGGGCAAGGTTAGACACATAGACAACCAAGTGTGATGCGCGCATGCAGACAGTCAAGCGTGCAGAACATTTCACATCGCGTCATTACACTGTGAGCATGATGAGGCGTCGAGTGGAGCAAAAGTGTCAGGCACGTTCGAGGCTCTGTATGAGACTTGCAGCCTGTTGTGCACGCGCGACAGCGTAAGCATACACATATGGCAGTATATGCGGATGTACGCGTGTTTCTCATGCACGCGTGACGTGCATTCATGAACAGTGCGCTTCGTTGTCAGTGTACAAGTGCAGCTTGCGTACCGTGCTGTTGACTTCGGGGACGCCAGTAAAAGGTGAAGGGCACCACATCAATGGGGGTGGGGGGCTATACTGCTGCTGTGGGGCACACACTGCAAGGGTGGCTGATGATGAACCTGCCTGCTCATGACGCCACGTGTCATCTGTTGCGTCCAGCAACACATGAGCCGTGATCATCGAAGGCAAAAGAAAAACGATAGGCTGGTTAAATCATCGAAACAGCACAAGCACACAAGTCGAGATTGCTGAACTTGAAAGCCAGAAGTGTGTCGCCTTGCGTAATGTTTGCATGCAAGCACGGTGCCGTGATGTGGCGGCGCAAGAGCGCCATCGATCACTCCAAGCGAGCCACGTTAGCACACCAGACCACGATGGTGTCAGCTTACTCAGTGCGTGTTGCTTGATTGCAAATGAGAGCAGACAGGTATGCATATCGTCGTATGCTTGATTCGTGCATGAGCTGCAAACAGCATCATACCTGCTGTTCTGCTGCTGCTGGTGCCATTGCATGCAGTCATAAGGGGCGACCTAGCCGCCCGCCCACTCTGTGTACCACTGTTGCTATTGCTCCCATTGCTGTTACTGTTGCAAGTACCGTTGATGCTCTTTCTTTCCTCCTCGAACAGAGCAGACAGGTGTGCAGGTATCGGTCCGCACTGCAACAGACCAAGACCCCCAGGGGTCAGCATTCCTGGACCCCCCTGTAACGGCTGCTGCTGCTGCTGACCGTTACATGCTGTGCTGTTACATCCTGTGTCGCTGTTCACAGGGCTGAGTGACATGCTCTTGCGTCTGATAGGGGGACCTGCGTGCATGCCACGTGGCGCTGGCATTGCCTGCTGCTGCTTGCTTGCTCCTATGATGGATGTGCACAAAATAACGACTCCAAGAATCAGTACTGATGAACGAGCTGTATCGATGAAATGTGACAGACCGCGTGTAACGCTGTATGTGCTGAAGTATCGCGACACCAAAGCGCGGCAGGCGACGACAAGTACGAACACGTGAGATACACAAAAGCACACAAAGCTTTACGCTGACTCTATGGGCTCAACACGCGTCGCGATGGTGTCTGCGGTGGTGCTTCATCGCTGTGGGCATGCCAGTGATCGTTCGACACGGATGTGCGATCATGCCAGTCACATACGATGGAAGTCAGTAAATATGCAGTGCTATGCTTGGCGATGATGTCATAGCACCGCTGAACACTACGCTGCGCGTCCTGACTGTCAAGGTGCGTTGTGGTGCTCGACGACTGTGCAATATATCCTGTGCAGTATATCCTGCGCTATCTTACGCGGTCTTATGCATGTTTGGCCGTCAGTTATGCTCACCTTGGTGATAGGCTTCCCGCTGAGGCGAAGGGCATCCACCATTGCTACAGTCAGAACCGCAGCTTCTATTAGTGCTGTGACCTAGCTGGTCATCGTCATGCTGCTGCTGAATCTGTTGCTGCTTTTGCTGCAGTTTCTGTTGCTGGTCAAACTGCTGCTGTGGCTGCTGAGGTAGCAAGTCAGCGCCCACATTCAGTCGTGGGGGAGCAGGCATCAACCCCTGTGCCTGACTGCTCGACAGTGCGCGCAAGAAGTTTGCCATCAGAGCTGCACTGTTCGCCTGCATAAGGCTCTGCTGTCCCATGCCAAATCCGCTACCTGGGTGCATATTGCTCGCGCTAGGAGGATAGCCATACCCGCTCATGTGAGCATAGGGATAGGCACCAAAGCCTAGACCTTGTTGTGCAGGCAGATGCGCACTCTGCTGGAAGTGTTTGTACTGCTGCTGCTGCTGAAGATCGCCCTGCTGAGGCTGCTGCTGCATTCCTATCGACTCCATTGTTCAGGACTGTGAGACACGCAGTAAAGCCAGTAGTCCGATAGCATGAATTCGAGCTCGTTGCTACAGGCGCGTCCTGTCATTGGCAATATGCTCTCGAAGCGTAATGCCTGAGTAGTTCATCATGTGTATGATCAAGGGACAAGCAGTGCCCTGAGTATCAGCACTCAGCATGCCCGGCATACACAGGAAATCAGCGATCAATAAGCGAAAGAGCACAGTCGTGACGGATTCGCTCGAGAGCAGTACCTGTACCTGAGCGTTAGCACAGCTTTGGTCTGCCTGCTGTGTCAATGGGTGTTGGTATGTCTCAACCTGCACCAACGCACGAAGAGGCTCTCTGGTTCATATCACTGCTGTCGAATTGCGCTATCCTTCGAGATCCGCTCGAGAGAAGACAGCCAAACTCACTCACCAGGGGCCTGACTTTCTCCAGACGCTGCAAAGACGGTGATGCTGTATGTGTGACAGGCGTGTCACGAGGGCTGAGGTAGGCGTCTCCCTGCTGTGTGACAGAGGCGCTCACTGTTTTCTCGCTCACCGAAAACCAGCTTGCTCTTCTAATGTCTCTGCTCCTGCTAAGGGCTGGCAAATCGTCGCTGTGCCCTGTTACGGTGTACCGAAACTTCTCCAAGTCTTTTGCTGTTGCACGTCGTCTCTGGGCTTGTCCTTCTGACACGGCACAAGTCGTTTGCGCGCAAAACAATGGATGCCTATGAAATCGACACCCTAAGCGAGCTCAAAGACATCAAGAGACAGCAAGGAGTCATTCACAGCTGTGACTGCAGAAGGTTCCACGCCTGCTGCACGAGCAACAGTATTGCGCGCCGTGACAAAAATGGCCCAGGCAGGCAATAGAGCGATGACTGTGAGTCGCTGCTTAGCGTTGTCTGGTGAGCTTGGTTAGGAGTGTCTGACAGAATTATCTTGGTTGCCGAGTACTGATGAGGCTGCAGACTTACACATGAATGATGGTGTATAGGCAGATTGTGTTGTGTTCTCTAGTGCAGCAGCAGCGCACGAGACTCCAGCGCAATGAAGGAGCATGGATACTGCCCTGGCATTCACACCCTGTTCGCAGCGTTGGAACTGTAGTGAACAGTACATGCGTACAGCAGAGATCAGCAGGTGCATGTCCAGTCAGTGTGCGTGTTCATAGATAAAAGCAGCGCCACTTGGTGGCTCGTTGAATCAAAGAGTGCACGAATACTCTCAAAGTGAGAAGATCTATGTTCGTTGTGTGAATCTTTCAATTTTCGATGGCTATAAAAGACAGCATTTACTGAACTGGTTGGTTTTGCCGCTATGTGGGTGCTGCTTGACCCATGACGATCGCGGCTTTAGCAATAGCAGTTTGGTGTCTTTGGCGCCCAAGCCATCAGTACTCATAGTCGGCAATGTAACAGAAATGATGTTGCAAGACTAAAGAGCATGTCGATCATGCTGTAGTGATTGCGCATCGCGTCTTCGTGTTGGCACCACACGTCTGCGTACTGCACGCATGCAATGGCCTTCTGTAACAGAAAACTCTGTTTGATGCATGCCACCCTCGCAAGGGCGAGTACAAGCGCAGCACGCATGACCCAATGTGCCGCTGTTCGTACTCACGACTTTCAATAATACTTAGGATGCAGTCGGCACATAAGCACTCGGCACCACTCGTAGTAAGAAAGAGACTGTTCACGAACAGGCCTGTATGAAACGTACATATTCGTGTCTTTCATGAACCGCACGCTCATCATGTCGTTTCACACCAGCAGCGAGCAGGCCTGACAAGCACTGTTTATCACCAGACATCGATCTTCGCTTACAGACGAAGGTTTGCGTATGAGCACGGCATCAGAGACTGTGGTATCACTGTATCCACTAGCTGTGATACGCTTGTCCGCTTGCGAGTCAGGCACGCTTCACTTCACCGCAAATTCAGTGCGCACGTTCCAACCGCACACATGTGTGCAGCCTGCGCACACACATAGACAGGCATGTAGCAGTACACACACTTTGTGACTCTGCACGCTGCAACGTCGCAGCATAGCCGTTTGCAATTGTTTCTGGCTTCCGCATGTATTTACATAGAGCGTTGCTTCTTTGTCTCCTCTGTGTGTGATCAGCGCGCTGGTTCTGCTACGGACAACACGCTTGCACTATTTGTTGGTCCGTCCTGTTGCTGCAATCCGCATGTGAACGAATCATCTCAGTTGTTGTTGCTATTGCTGCTGCTGCTCGTTGTTGTTCGATAGCTCGTCAGACAGAGCACTGCGGTTTCATTGTTGGGCATCTCTGCCTCGCTTTCAATCGCATCGTCCCCAGTGCAACGCATCGCATTGAGCTGCGTGCATGTTGTGTATGCTCTATTCTTCAGATTGGTGTGTGCCATGCGCCATCCAGTAGGCAGACTGCGCCAAATGGATCATGGAGACTCCAAAGAACACGTAGATGAAGGCGACCTGGAGACAGAGAAAGCAATGCGATGCAGCATAGATGATGAGTGCAGGCAGTGTAGACCAGCCAAACGCTCGCAGAGATGTCCAAGGCAGCTGCACGACTGATCCTTTGTAATAGCGCAACAGAGTCGTGCTTGAGGCCTAAATCATGCGGGGGGTATTAGCGGTGAATTACTTAGCTACCGTTATGTACAAGCACAAGCTTCATGCAACAAGCTTCAAAAAGAAGGCATTCTGCTGTGCAAGGATTGCATCTCAAACGTAAGAGATCCATTAGAGACCACAAGCTTAGCACGACTGTAGAGCAGCCGCAGGACGAAGCTTCCAGATCACTATCGCCAATGTACGATCAACGTGAGACGCATCTCGTTGCAGCCTGTGCTTGTCGCTCTCGAATGATCGTTTCTCTCACCCCAGCATAGTCCATGGTGCCCTTTTTGAGATAGGTGGGGTTCTCCACGCCAACTTTCTCAGGGTGCTGGTTGAAGATTGCTTGCTGCTTGGCGATGTTCGGTGGGCACGTTGGGTTTGCTTTGAAAGGGGCAGCAGCAGCATGACCGCCGCTGGCTCTCCGACTTTGTAGAGCGGCTGCTCGCGCAGCAGGGGCCAGCCGTGTGACTGCTCTGTTGATCATGATGCTGATTGCTCTTCAGTCGAAGATTTCAAAAAGTAACCCCTTCTCTGCACAAGATCCGCAGGAGCAGCAAAACATACAAATCACTCTTTGTAGCTCCATCTGTCGTAGCAGCTGTCCAAATTGCAACAGATTGATCGTTAAGTAGCTTGTCTCGACGTCAACGCCGATCTGGAAGATCTTGCCCCTGAATCCGTTACATTGTGAATCGGCTCGACATAGCAACACACACAACAACAGAACTTGTCTGATATAAGAACAGATGGCTATGGAGTCGCTGCGGCGAGCGCTGAGCTTCGATCCGTGCCAGAAGTACTACAACTTGACGCGTACGCTAGGGCAAGGCAGCTTTGCTACAGTGAAGCTCGCTATCTGCAAGGCTGATCAGACCAAGTGGGCTGTCAAGGTATCGCATATGCACGCATGACAGCTCATCGAACCCTCACTTTTGAAGCTCTGCAGACCAATGTGTTGATTACAAACTGCGACGCGCAGCGCAAGGTGTGCATGCTGGTAGCGTTCAGTCATGCCTTGTGCGTGGGTCACATCAACCAGGCTGTGGGGACAGCAAAGAGTTGTGGTCTGTTACCGCATGCTGTCGCTGTCGCACTGTTTGATGTAGATCAGAGGCTCCCTAATCATCCACGCAAGTCCAGATGACTTTGAAGGTCACGTCGTCAAAGTCTTTGTCGAGTCATCGTTTCATTAATGGCGTCTTGAATCAATCTTGCCGCTCCATGCTGTTACAACAGATCATCAAAAAGACGAGCTTGAGTCCTGAAGATGAACAAGCGCTGCAAACTGAGGTAAAACCACTGGGTTTGAGTGTAAAACCGGATTCAGCTTACTCACTGTTTCATGCACATTCAACGCGCGCAGACAAACGAGCCCGCGCCACACGACTCGTTGTGTGCGAGGATGTATTAGTATCCTCCTTTATGCCCCACCAATGGTCACTCAGCATGTCCGGTAGCTAATCAACATGGACTGGGCCTTTCTCCTTGTCGCTGATTGTCCTGTGTGTATGTATTGCCGCTATGTAACGCACAGGTGGACATTCTGCAGAGGATTAGTCACCCTAATATCGTACAGGTAATGTGAGCTTTACGTTGTGCGTAT
>CAXIVC010000122.1:0-27801 GCA_964035585.1 Polytrichum formosum | reverse complement strand
TACCGGCATTATTCATTATTCGACCGGCATCCGTTTCTTCCTATTTTTCTAAGTTTCTTCCCATGAAGGTAAGATAGTGGAGGCCCATGTCAGATGCTAAATATAGAATGTACATATGAATAATGTTTATGCCAAAGTCAAGGGGTTTTTTCTTTAGCATGCATTGAAGCAGATGTTGAGTTCAGGTAAAAGATTACTAGTGGGTGATCGGCCAAGGCATTGACAGAAAATGGTCCACAAGGTCGCCAAGGGTTTCTTTGAATTCCATGTGTATCTGTTGAGGCTCAGAGCTTGCGCCTCCTCACATCGTGCACTATGTTGTGTGGTGTGCATCACCGAAGAGGCTATAAGGTAGAAATACCATAACCCGTGAGAATAAGGTGATTCGCATTGAAGATTTGGTCTGACAATCATGAGATAATTTTCCAAGATAGACGAGAAGGATTCATGAAGAATGCAAGTTGTTTCGTATTTTTCTGCCCTGTACAAACGATTCCATAATTTTTCAAAGTGGAAAGTTTGTCCAACCCACTTCCCGTTCACTAGGTACTCCGCATTTCGATGCAGAACATCACCTAAACCGGTTAATCATGAGTGCATTAGACCTTGCCTCCCATTGGCTACACTGCATTGAAGTTGCCGCCGAGCCATGCTCCATTTAAAACATGGCACTTCACCATTATGAGGCGGTCTAGTGCACCGCTAGTGGGTGGTTAACGGGTTATGGTATTTCTACCTTATATGAGGGAGAAGGAATCGGTTGGAGAAGGGGTCGAATTGGTGGTGATAGGCGTGGAGCCATGCTTGGTACAAGGGTGTCGAAAGAGGCTTTGTGGTGATACCTTGTGAGTTCGTCTCTTGGGCTCTAGTTTGTCTTTGGCGCTTCAAGCTTAAATCACGGACCCACTTCAAAGTGGGTTTAGTTAATCCCTAAAGGCCAAGGTGGACGTTTTTGTCTGGGTAGCTTCCATTGCTCACCAATACTATACATGTACATTTATCCTATAATCTTATCATTTTTAAAAATGTGAACGGCTGAAAATTTGTACGAACAATTTCACTTCATAAAGATTCCATCCATATGGTCAGATGTATCATGAGAGGTGCCCATTTTCTTTATTGAGTTTATGAATATAACTAAATTGCTTTAGGCAGTTTTGAGATGATTTTGCTTTGGTCTTTAGGGGTTGGTCTTTTAAGGGACATATGATCTTAGTATATGGCCATATAAACAAATCATACATGCCCACCGAGTTCATAAGTGCATATCAAGTTCAAAATCTAATTTTATATATTTATGGGTTTCATAACTTATATTATACATTTTCGTATGTCAAGAAGAGAATAAAACATACTCATACTTGACATTAATGATTTAAAAATACGATGTATGTATATGCATACAAGGGCACCCATGCTATGTATTTGACCTTAAATATTTAATAACACCAAGGTATTCAACTGATTCCAAAAGTGCACTTGGAGGATTAGTTAATTTTGTATAGGGTCACTTTTGACACACTTAGTTGAAAATGGAGGTATCTAGCTCTAATACATGTTTTTGTGCGTGGAGAGACCTACTTTGGACCTCTTAGGCACTTAAGGGTTATGAACAAATGGGGCTCCTAGTTACTTATGTTGTGCTCTTCCAAACAATAAGAATCATTGGAATTCCACTATCATAAGACCATAGGTGATATGCAAGTTCGACACAAATAAATTCAAGTTTTGAGTGTAGTGCCACATGTCACTATTCTATTTGTGAGAATCTCCTTAAAGCATCCATTTGTCACCTTTAAAATTGGTATTTCTGCACCAAAGTGTGGAACATGTTTCCTACATATATTCATGTGCAAGACTTGCATGCCCATATTAGCATATCTTATAAGACATCTCCTTCTTGTCAACTTCATAATATTACTCAACGACGTGGGCCCTCAGAATACAACAGTGAGATATTATGAGTTCAGTTTGAATTTGAGTCACTTGGCACAACTTTTTGAACATCTCACTATCATATTATGAGGACCCACGGAACGAGAGCTGAACGATGAGTAATGTTATGTTTAATTGAAGAGCACAACATTTAGGCTTAATTTGGAGATATTTGAAAACAATTATGTGGGTCATGGAAGTTATTTCTCGCCTGCTTAAGAAAGTTATGACCAGAGGACACCTGTCAGCTTAGGTAGACTCCTAATACATAAAGGTTCAATTTATTTTTTTAGTTTTTATTTTTATAATTATGTAGTGCTATACCTACTTCCCAAAACGTAACTTTTTATTAACAATTTTTTTTTGTGTTCTATTAAAGCACACACTACCTGATTGTTTTGGGAATGTAAAAGATCGCATCCTTGGTAAAATATAGTTATAGCATTACGTAACATAATTTCAAATGCAAAATTTACACTAATCATAACAAGAGAACCTCCTCTTGCCCCTCATAGGTCAATTGAGGGGCATGAGGGACAAGGGGGAGCTAGGGAGAGTTGTAACGGGCACTCATTTGAGAATACCAAGTTGCCTATGAAACAATTATATAGCTAACGGCCACTTTACACTAGAGCTTCAGAACCCTTGACTTATAATTTAAAAATGATTCGATTATGCCAGAAGTTGGAGACGGTCCAAGTTCATTTTAAACTAGATCTTGAAGACATGAGGGATTGAAGAAATTCAAATGAACGAAAAATCTACATGATGTCTTACATGGTAGCAAGTGGATAATGTTTACTGAACATTATCTACTGAATGTTGTGTTAGACCCATTAACAGAAGTGGGTCTAACATAACACTAGGGACTGTGGCAATCAAAGAAATTGTCATCTGCTCTTAAAATATCTTATATTATCATGGTGGGGACTCGAAGCCGAATATATGTTGCAATCCCTCAACATGGTCCACTTTCACTTTGCACTAAGCTTGAGGGGCCATCAATTGCAAAACTGGATTTCTATTTCCCAATGTACAACCTATGAATGATTTTCATGGTCATGGCTCTTGGTTTGTGTGTAAAGCAACCCTAAGTTCAGATTTTCCCTAACCAACTTTGCTAGGTTTTAACTTACAAACTTGTCACTAAAGAAGCAACATCAAATGCTTACATGAAATGTGGTCTTGAGTTGCGAACCTCAAACACACATAAATCAATGAACGGGGAGAACCGACCACTAGTTACAGATAAACTGGTTGAAGTTCAAGACTTCAGGAAAATTACCGATTGTTGTAGAAGAATCTATGAAATATACCTCAAATTAGTAAAGAAAAAAAAATCACAACATGTAACCAGTTGGACTTGGAAACACTAGGATTTTGACCGATTATACCTAAAAATCAATAAACAACCAACGTCAGGCAATCTGACGTGAATTTGAGCCCATTGGCCTTACCCTGCTCAAAAATCTTCTTGGTGTAGGGTGGGGTTTACTGCCTACCTTGCGGTGGGTGGGCTCTTAGCTTCCTACCTACCTAGCTAGTTTTTTTCATCCAGTTGAGAGAAGATTTCATAGCGGGAATCAAACTGCCAATTACTCCAATCGGAAATGGGTACCACTATCACCCGATAGTTTAGGGTCATCTCGGACCTTACCTAAAAACCACTGATACAAATGCCATGAAGTTTGTCGTACTCCACAAGCAACCTCCCAACCATCTCGAACTCGGATATTAGGTTTGAAAGATTCAATGTTACATGAAAGAATGTTTCCGTACCCACCTCATAATGACACACCATCTGCCATGGCCAATGTGTCCTTGGTATGGAAGCAAACACTATAAGGAATGGGGGTCCTTTCTAACACAAAAAGGACACATATCTGACAGTGTTTTGCCACCACCACATGTGTCAGGGTCTGCGCCGGTGATCCAGGCCAGTGTGGATCCACTGTCATCCTGGACCAGTCCTTTTTTTGGTAAAACGTATGTCCAAAGTGTGTCTACATTTTTAAGCCTTTACTGTGTGGAAACTGTGTCATGTATAGCCTTGACCTCAGACATTAATTACAAATAATTAATGCGCACAAGAAGCATTCATAGCCGTGCATGTTTGCGGGAGCACCTAGGCCTACGGAGTCGCCCACATTGGTAGCCACACCATCCGTATTGGCATGGGTGGCCGTATTGAGTATTTTGGTCGTTTGTTTCCATGTCTTGTATTTTCTACTCATCGCGTTCGTATTTTAGGTGCAACAGTACTATGAAGTATTTGGCCGTTTACGTATTGGCTTGTTCTTGTGGCCAAAATTTGTGATTTTGGCAATTAAATAATAATGCCGTGTCCGATTATTGCTCTGACTGTATCGGACCATTCAGGAGCAGCAACTTTGTTTTGTGTTCCTGCAGAGTGAAAACAATGTATTCATAGAAAAAAAAGTACAAGGTCTTGCAACAATGTGGGCGGTGTGCTTGGAACACAGTTCCCTTCACACGGAGGTATTCAATGCACTAAAAGTGACGCGTCTACAACGAACACCTCAATTAACAATTATGATATTACGAAAAAATCGTTGTCTTGAAGGGCTTTGTATCGTAGCACCCTCCCTCAACCTCTGCACCAAAAAAAACGCATGCTTGGCGCCCTTCTGTTGATAATCAAGCCTCCTCCTCCTTCTCCGCCAAATACCGTGTGGACCACGTGACAAAGCTGTTGGCGGGCGCAGGGGGGGAGACGTAGTCGTCAAGGTACTTGGAGCCGGCATTCTCATCTGGATACATTAACTCAGTGTTCTTTTTATGGATCTTGGTGACCTTCACCAACTGCTGCCCATCCTCGCATAGTTCCATCAACAAGCTTCGGCCAATGCTCTTTTCTGTGCTCCTTGGTGGTGGCGTGTTGCCGGCAATTCCTTCCGCCACCGGTCTTAATCCATTGCCGGGATGCAGCACCCAACATTGCGCTCCGGCTCGGACAAGATCCTGCGACCATAATTGCCATTGCTCTTGTGTTACACACTAAAACAACTGCTCTCCAAGCCCGTTCACTCGCATGCATGAAAAACAGAATAATGGGCATCTGGACTATGGAAGGGTCTCATGGTTAGAACACTTGCCGTGGATCTATACCGTGGATGAACCATTGGAGGCCGCTTCACACGGCCTGTGCCTCGTCCTGATCCTCGACCACCACCTCGGCTTCCCGCCCCTCTCGCCGCGGATGCTGAATTCCTCCCTCGGTCATGCATGGCATCGGTTCCGTCAAGCTTCTCGGGCGATAAATTGAGATTCAAATTCCCGTGCCCTGCCAATTTGTCTAACGCCGTTTGTGCACGATCACCTCCACCGGACTTGAGGGTGGTCCCCCGTCCACGCTTGGAACGAATCCAGCCTTCGTCTGAGGGGCCGCCTCCACACACAGGTCCTGGCATTTCCCTCATTGCGCTTGAGAACTCTGCCCACATCAAACTTCCAGGCGCTTGAGTTCCGACTTGAGTGGGCTCCAAGGTCATCTCCATTTGCTGCGATCCATCCTCCAGCAAATCATCCACCTCATGTCTTCGAGCTTGCTTTCCTGGGGGTGAGCAGAATTCCAGTGACCTCTCGCGGTTCCCATGCCACCTTCCATGTCCGGTTTCCTCTACCGAGCTGGATATGTTCGTGTGCATGCCCGTGCTCATGTCCAACATCTGGGTCTCCCAGATTGCACTGTCAGCATCATGACCTCCATGAACGTGGCTGGGTTCTTCGTCAAATAAGTGAACTCCATCGTCTTCTGGCATTCTTGTTGTGTTTGTCCGAACCGCATCCTTTGCATGCGGCTCATCTTTCCATGAGCCCCATGCAGACACCTCTATGGACCTTTGCTCGGGCACTCCCTCCACCTCGGCCACTGTGGGGATATTATTGCTTGCATGCTCTGCTATATTCTCTAGAATTTCATGCACCACTCCCACGTCCCCACGGACCCACGTCACGTCCTCCTGCACCGACGTAATCACCTTCTCCATCGACTCGAGCTTCTTCAAAATAGCATTATGTTTGGCATCCAACGCTGATATGCAGCTCTTTATGTCCTCCAGCTTTTCTGTCCAATCATTGGATGCAATATTCGCTCGGATATCCAATGCTCCCTCCTGCTCTGACTCTCCAGTTCCGTATGATGAACATTGATCCCCTTCGTGGGATGCCATTGACCTTGGCGGGTCCACTGCCTGCAAGGAGTGATGTCATTTCATTCCATGGGGAGGTTAGAAACACACAAGCGCACGCAACAAAATTACATGTCCACATAGAAGATTTCACTTCTACACTACGTCTGGGAACTAGGTAATCTGCGACAGAATGAGTAGGGATGTGTTGCATGCATGCAGAACCAAATTATATTTACATATCAGAGTTTGAGAAAAAACCAATTCAATGGCTGCGGGAATACGGCTACATACTAGGGAAAAAGGCTTTTCTGGCGGACGATCACAATGGATAGGTCAAAGACACTCATTTCGGCTCTCCTGGGAATATCGCCAAGTATTTATTCTTCCAACAAATGCGTGTGACAGTATTCTCCTTTTGTAATGGGCAAAAAACATTGAGTCATGCAAACCCAAATTATATTTACAAATCAAAGTTTGAGAAATAACCAATTCACTGGCTGCGGGAATACCGCCACATATTAGGAAGAAAGCTTTTCTGTCGGACGATCACAAATGTATGGTTCGGCACAATCATTTCGCCTCTCCTGGGTATGTCGCCATGGATTTATTCCAGGAGCAAATGTGTGTGACAGAAGCTTTTCCTTCTTTCGTAGCGTGCAAAAAACATTGAGTTGGGCATTTACCTAGCCCAGCTCGGGTTCAACCTTCACTTGAATTCTGGAGCCTAACGTATTCTCCCTTTATAGTATATTTATGGCCATCACAACTCGGGCAAGCTCTGCCTCACCTGCTCGTCCAACCTGTCGACGAGTCGCTTCCGCCCCGTCTTACTGGTATTCTGCACCCGTGATCGTCTGCCTGCCATCTCCGCGGATTCCTCCCTGCACGCCTCAGTGGGCCACCACTGTATCAATTTCTCCCAAGCATCTTCTGGACAGTTGTGGTGCCGATCCTCGTCTCCATGCTTGAGCCAATGTGTTTTCCACACCGCCCTCGAGCTGCGCAGGTGCCCCGCCAAATACTTCTCTACGCGGTGGGGATCCAGCGGTGGGTTGAATTTGTATTTTTCGTTTAATTCCTTGTGGACCTTTCCCTTGTCATGCAGCGAATAACCCTTCCATCCCTCTTTCCTCATATCAAGAAGTTTGTACGCAACCTCCTTTGCGGCAGAATGCCATCGTGTCTTAAGGTGGGTTTCGTGCTCGCTGACATTCATTGAAGGTGGCCTTCCAGCCGCCAGTGAATCCTTCACCTCCCTAGCGAATGAGGTCTGCGCCTGCTTGTTCTTACTTCTTGTCTCGTTCCTTTTCAGGGCAACCCTCCGCTTGGCAGCATCTGCGTCTTCCCCCGCCATACGGTCTTCAACTTCTGGTGGCGTGGTCAGATCCACCGTGTCCGTTGGGGGCTCGGTGTTGTTGGCAGGAGCGGGGGTGCGAACCACATACGAATATCCCTCGGGTAGAGCATCCCCCTCTCGTAGCGCAAGCACTTGCACAGCCCCATCCCTCGTGCTGCGGTTCTCTTGTGCCGCAGACATACAGGAGTTCGGGGCAGGTTGGGTCCTGGGAACATGCGTTGTCCTGCAGTTTCCAACGGGAGTTGTGCCTCTTTGGGGCGCTGGCCCACCGGGTCCTCTACTTGTGCTTGCCACCTGCGGCAAAAACATCACACTACTGTTATCGAAAAGTTGTTGCCCATGTTTTTGGAGGAGGTGCAACATATATATTCCCCGCTCACACACAAAACTCGCAACCCATGTTGGCCTTCTTCTGGTCGTCTTCGATTGTATGCACACTTCAACATATAGAGATGTCGGGACATTACCTTCTCCACACTTGTGTACATGTCTCCCTTCATGTACACAACATGAACCTCCCACCCTGTTGTGCCAATTTGGGCAACGCCTAACATTGGACACATGCACCACACTCCCACACTACAATACCCTTGGGAATAAGAAAAATAATCCAAAATAATTTCAAGGAGTTGGGTCAGATAGCTTGCTTGTGATGCTCGCACTCCGCTTGTTCCCCCCCCCCCCGCCCGTGCCTGCATGCCGCCCCGATACTTTTCCCTGCACAAGGCACTACAGTGTGTCATTCACATAGCTTCAATATAAATTTCTTATCATGTTCTTTTGCAATGGACTGTGCTTTAATTTTCTCGCCTTCGTGTAGGGGGATGCAGCCCGGTAGCAACGGTTGTAGGGGCTCCGCTCCATCCTCAGCGTCCTGGCGCCTTTTCGCAAATTGCTTTGTTGCTGCTATCACCAACACTTACTGTTACTAAAACCACTTCGGACACTCACTCCCCCCCAGTTGTGAGCTTTGTGGTCTCCACCCTGTCATAGAACGATTGAATTCCCATATCCTGCATGTCAACCTCAAAAGCGTCATTCACAATATCCACCTTTCACTTCAAGGTCTGGTCAACTTGCATGCACACTATGTGTCCTATACACCCTCATGTTCGATCGGTGCAAGCACCTCTTTACCCACTCCATGCTATTTGGCAAGATGTATGTTGACACATGTGTCATATTCTTTATTTGAAATTGTCGTACTTCTCACTGTCTGACTTTGGGACTCTAGTTGGGAGCATTGATAGCAAAGTCCACTCTCATGTCTACATACATGAGCCACTACTATTTGTAGTATGTGAATTGCCTACAGTTTCATGTATACGCGGGGGGATGTTGTACCTATTTGCTAGGCACACTTGCATTGTCAATTGAGCAGGCGTTCCAAGGTCACTGCCATGTTTGGGGGCCATGTGCTGCATGTTCACCCTACAATCTTCAATGATGTCAGCATCAATTTTTTTAATTAAAACCAAGGCTGGGAAACCTCCGACGTATTGCACCTAAATTGCCGTTGCAAACACATCATCAAAGTTGTCAGGGTCCTCTGTCCGAGGGAAATTTAGCACCTCCAACATGTTTTCAACAACTGTAAGTAAATGTGTGATAACAGAGATCAAATGCTGCGGAGGAGTCGTACCTTTCGGACAGAGAACGGTAAGTTGTCCACTCATGCTGCTTTGTGGACCTCCTGCAACAGATTCATGTGGTCACATCTTGGACTTTCCGTGACACATGGCTCCCCTTCCGAGTGACGAAAGCACGGATGTTGCGTAGCACAGCACAAGAACATGATGTTCATGCACAAGTTTTTTTGTGCAGTCTGCCTCTCCACTTCGAGAATGTATCGAACCACCCAACATAGTGTGCACACCGCCCATATCTGCATGCACCAAATGTCCATTAGTCCGATGGAGGAAAACATCTTTTTCTTCAAGTAGTTCGGTATGCATGGACTGCCAAAATCCAAGACATTTCATAACAACAATTGTCAGGCAGCATGGGTTGAACTTTGATGGTGTCCCAAAAGCGCCAGTGCCATAGCATAGACTTGTATGGGCCTATTCTGCATATGTTTGGATATGTCAATGGAGCAGCCTCTTCGCTATACAGTTGTACTTTCCGGGGGTCAGAGTTGATAATAAGCTTTCAATTAATGGCAATACACACATATGATGTCAATATTCATTTGCTACTGTATGCACTCTACTGTACAAATTCAATCTTTCCTCATCAACTTCAAGAGTAATAGTATTACTGCAGATATGAGTTGGTACATTAGATACTCCTACGAACTGTACAAATTCAATCTTTCCTCATCAACTTCAAGAGTAATAGTATTACTGCAGATATGAGTTGGTACATTAGATACTCCTACGAACAAGCCAGGAACGATGACTTCACATCACCTCACAACATTCTCATAGTGAGCAGACTTGTACTTATATGACCCCGCACAGAAAGAATAGTGGCAACCTGGTGGTGTTGCATGGTGGATTGTCCAACCGTCCTTGACAGAAAGATGAAAACATTCTCTTCGCATTCATGGAAGCCAAATCTATCTGTTCATACATATATTCTATGTATCAGCATGACTGTCGTTTTTGTTCTGTAGGTCATGACCTGCTCAAAATGCATTCAATGTTCACAACATGCAAACCAGAATAATCCTATGTCATTCACTCACAATAGCTTGGGGATCAGCCTCAGAGGTTGCCACGAGCGCAAGGTGAGGTATGCGGCCACCTCGTGCGCTTCACATGCCACAGTTACGCCTCTTGGACAATCGCAGTTGGCTCCGAGACGATGCTGGAGGTGCGAGACAACTTTCTATGGTATACATCTGTGACACATATTTCACAATCAAGATCAGAACGAGATAATAAGGTTGGGTGAAAGGGAAAAAACGGGAAGAAGAGTCACTCACATTCAGGATGCCACTTAAGGTCTTCGTAGGTTCTTGGTTGGGTTCAAGTCAAACCACCTCAATGCCCAGCACCCCATGTGTCTTCTCCTTTACCTTCGAGTAAGATTTTCTGTAAACCTTGACACCTGCAACATTGAGACCCCATTGTCATCCAAACATTGCATAGTGTGTTTTAGGGATGTTCATAGTATGTATATATATATATATATATCCTTACATTCTGCATTTGCTACCACCATGACACACACGCTGATGCAAGGACAAAATGTGGCACATACCAGAATCTTCCAGTGGGAATGTAGGTCATATGAATGTGATTGTGACCTCTTTGACAAGATAGAAAGAGTGCATTATTATGTACCTTCACTGACAGCTTCAATTCCGGGAAGAACACATGACAAGCCTTCAACTTCAAGCATATTCTGGAAACTTGGAAACCAGTGTATTTCCTGAAAACGCATGGGAATTTTATGAGACTGGGCCTTAGACCTATTGTGTACAATACTAGAAGGAGTGGGTGTTTTAACCTTGCGATGCCCTTCCGTTCTGCCAGCTTCCACCACAATTCACTGGGCCCTTCCTGCTCCTAATTTTGTACTAGGATCCTTGTCCACTGTCAACGGTACTTGCAAACCCGAGGACCTCGGACATGCACAGAAGGCGACTCAGCCACCACGGCGATCTCACCAACTCGGCGATCTCACCAACACGGCGAATCAGCCTTCCCCATCACTAAATGCAAATTGGGTTCACCCTCAGTGGGTACCCTCCCCATTTTCCAAGCAATGATCTCTCTGTGGCGGAAGTGTAGGTATAGTCCCGATCCGATGTCAGCAATTGGGGCCACCGGGATCGCAATCGTGCGCGATCTGTTATGTTGGAAGTGTGCGTCACTCTATACAAAGAATACATGGACTGGCCAATGCAGTCGGCTTCTATCCGGCGGATCTTGGTTCCTTTTATCCGGTGTGACAGCAGATTTGTACATGCAGTGGATGGTTTGCCAAAGTGAAGTGCAATATCGACCTGCAACAACCATAACTGGACATGTTCAGCGATCCGTTTTGTGCTGGCGCAACATTCTCCAGGCTTTCGTGCACCCGATCTGTCGCCTAAGAGTGCTTTGTGCACGCATTCTGAAGTACATCTGTGTTGCCCTCCGTCCATATCGGAGGGCCCGCTGCACTGTCCATCATTCCCAACACTCTTCTGATGCGTGGCATGAACCCCCCCGTCTGCTCTCCCCCACCCCTCCCTCGACCCCGACTTTGGAGACACGCATGTGCACGCCAATGTGCTACCATCATCGGCAGCCCATACCAGCCTCTGTGGGACAGCAATGCAACACATGGACAACGGCATCACACACAAAGTGATTGAAATTGATTAAGGACTACAGGATTTGATTCTCCGCAATCTTTAGCAATCGTTGCTTGAAGGTTGTGGCGGCCATCATGCGGTGAACTGCTATGTCAGAACGGGCATCTTCCTCCCCAGTTCAGCTATGGCCCTCCCCCCCCAATGGCACAACGCATCTCGGTGATCCTGCATCCCAAACGTGGATGACCAGCAAGCAGATGAAACCGTGCATCACCCATGACCTCTTTCAGAACGGTATTCACTAGAAGTGTCATCCGTCACGATACCATGGTCACATAAAAAGGCATATGACACTGAATACCACACTTAGGGCAAACAGCTGTATGGACATGGAGACCATGGTCATGTCCAAATACTTACTAGGCCTTTGGGGCCTTTTGAAACCAATAGTCGTGAAGTTTGGTAAATGCGATAGGGGGTGTTCTTGTTGGGTTTTATCGTTGGGTAAATGGTACATGTATTTAGGGAAAATGACACAAGTATTTACTTAGAGTACGGTCGGGGTGGGGCATGGCCGGGGATTCGTGGCACTCAAGTAAAATCATCCATGCGGATGAAAAAAACGTAGGAATCATCTAAATGACTCTTTTTAGGCAATTTGATTCCGAAAATAGAGTCAGAGGCCCCAAATTAGTCTAGTGATGTCACATTCGAATGAATCGGCCCTCAACCCCATAGGGGGGCTTTTTTTATTGGAGCCACTTCATCCACGATATCTTGGATGGATGTTCCTTAGTGAGTGCCACGAATCCCCAGCCGGTGGGGCATGCAGGGCATACTGCCGAGATTGGGCAAAGGTTACTAGCGCATGCATGTTGTGAGTCCAACCTCCAGATGGGATAAAAACATTAAGTTGTGTTTTTAGGATACGGCGTCCCATCCATGTCGGTAATTCCTAAGCATAAAAACCCAAAAGATTACTAATTTACAAAAACTATCGCTCAAACAGAATTGATATGTGCTAGGCACCAAGATGGGTTCCTTGCACGTGGACATGCATGTTTGTGGTACCCTGCAACGTCAACTACTTCGTGTAAATTGTAGCAACACATCTATATTTCAGGATTGTGTTGCCTCTTCGTTCACCCTCGGAGCGCCATCCCCTTCATTTTGTGTTTATTGGAACTTTGCATTGCATGCTACCACACATATTGGCATTTGCAATGGTAATATTCCCGATAGGCACGTGCAACTTTTACTGGCATAAGCAAGTGTGGACATACTGCAAATGATTGGACCTTTTGGTTGTTTAAGTTTGGTTTGCATTGGGGTGGTTTGATAAATTTCAATGTGCGTGAATTATGGGCCTCGAACTGGTCAGGTCTTCCTTAAGTATGTGGACACACAATACTTAATGAATATATCCAGCAATATTGTCATGTATTCGAAACATCCAAATTGTTGTGGGTTCTCATCCACAACACTAATGTGTATCGCGATCCCACTTGTATAATTCTGTGGACTATTTTGTTAGGAATAAAGTACAACATGTTTCTAGGTGCCGTGTAGGCTTGAGGACACGCTTTTGTGTTCATTTGATGCACTATACAGCTTTATGTTTTCTTGCAACAAATGCAGAAAATAAAACAACATGATAAAATACAAGTTAGGTACTGAGATACACAAAAGGCCACTACCAAATAAATGCATACTCACACCAAGTTGCGTTACTTCCGTTGAATATATATTGCACAGGCACATGTATGCATGCACTGAGGATTTGGGATGACCTAAATTGCTTTTGGGTAGATTTCATCCACAATCCCAGTCAAGAGTACATGAAAAACCAATGCACACCTGGATATGGCACTCCACACCTATCCCTACCACACACAGATGTGAGCTCGCCAACGAAATATGGCATCACACTTGGAAATGGAAACCCATCCAAAATTCCAATGAAGCAAGGAAATACCAAAAAAGCAAACCTGGCTGAATTTCCGGGCAGATGTGAGCGCCCTCTGGAGTTTCTGACACCTTCTTGAACTAACCTTTTGTTTTGTCTCCACCTGGACTCACCCTCACTCTCTATTGTCAGGCTGCCTTAATGCATCCTACACGGGCGGATGATTTCTGAATTGCTTTTTTCCCCTGAACCAACTGGAATGCACAAACCATGACAACTGAAAGAGCCTACAATTTCACAGACTGCGCCAGATTTCAATCTAGGCAATACAAAGAAACCCAAGAATGGCTCAAGACGAACTGCGGTGCATGGAGGAGGGTGCACAAGACGAACCAGGTGTGCTTTCCCCCGTGTCGTGAGCATGAAACTATGGACGAATCTTGTTTAATGTTGGTGCAGCCTCCACATGCGGATCTCTCTCGCCCTCAATCGCCCAGATCGCCACAGCAACAAAAACAACCTACATAGCACAGAACATGCTGCAGATGGGGAATCGCAGGTGCATGTTAGATCATATGGGAGCAGAGATTGGACGGTTTCAGTTGTCTCGAGGGAGAGGCAACAATCTACTTTGATTTCGCAAATGAGGGCCTCAACTACTACACGCACTGTGGGAAACACTGTCACGCCAAGGCACTCGACATATTGGCCCATCCGGCAATGGACGCGCGGCAGTGGGAAATGAGTATGAGGAAACCAAACATCATTTGCGGCGATCGCGGTGAAGAGATGATGATCGCCCCATCATTGAGCTGTTACTTCTGATGATTCGCCCTCATGGTGATTGAAGTCACGTCATGTCACCTCAGGCGCGGACGTTCATCATCGCTTACTCAGGTGTCCCCTCTGAGATGTCGTTCATACTCTGGTACACCCAAGGATCTAAGGCATTGAGTGTTCGTTGGGGAATCGTGTAGTTGTGTTGCTTGTATACACCTGTTTGATATTTCTAAAGTGAATTCCAACACAAGCAGGTAACTATATACTGTAGCTATAACCAAAAACTCAACAATATTGAACCATATTTGCATTAGTACAGAATTATTGAGAAAAAAATTTTCATCTATGTTTTCATTGTAGCAGAGACAATGTGTATTTAGTAGCAGGTAAGAAGTTCCAAAGAAACAAAAGTTAAAAGGACACATGAGTGAAGCATCTTGAGAATTCAAATTGCAATTTAAAGCGAGAAATTACAATTTGTAAATCGCCTCTTTAGGTTTGGGGGGAGTAATTATTTTGCATTGTGTGCATCTCTGCCCCGTCATAGGGGACTATCATCCAACACGTGGCCTTTACCAAGCTTACATTTGGACAATTACGAGTGAATGAAAAAGGAGGTTGCCTGCTGGGTGGCATTGGTCCTCGGGACTGGAAGCGTCCATATGGACGTCAAATAAACTTCATCCCCTGATTTCGGGGACTATATAGTGTAGAGGATGACTCCTGCCGGTTGCGGACATCCGCGTGATCATGCTACTCTCGCCATTGCCGTGCAAGCACAGACATTTTAGTGTCACTTACTATTTGAAAACACACGATTCTATAATTATTTACTATGTATATCATGTTTTGGTCAACAATGGTCGCATTGGTTATTTGTGGAACGTTAGAATTGTAACAACTGTACGTGGTAAAAAGTGACATTAAAAAAAACCCCAGTTTATCTTCAAATAGTAAGTAACACTCTTACAGTGTTCTAGTTGAAGCTATGCACCCACTTATAGGTTGTGGGACAAGCAAGTAGTGATCCAAATAATGGGTTGTCCTTTGGGGCCCATCGCATACAAGGTAGAGGGTGCTTAAACCAACACTTTAAGCTATTGCACATACATATGGGTATGTGGTTGATATTAAAAATATATATTCATATTAGCCTTTGGGCTAAACATAGGTATCAAGAAAGAAAAATATTTTTAGTCTCAATTGAATATTTGATGAATATTCAAAGTCAAAACTACTAGCTTCCTTGAACCAATCCATAGGCCCCGTGTATGGCACCCTTGATAATGATGAGGACCCCCATCTTCATTGCCTAGAACCAACACAACGTAGTTGGGTACTAGACCCAAACTACATCAAAGCCCAAGTAGTAATGGTATGCAAAGCCACACGGCTACCTCCATGATCCCACCCGGTTCGCTTGCAAAACCGTCACCTTGCATCCTGGGAACCGACCCCCTTGCATCCCGGGAACCAACCCCCTTGCATCCCGGGGAATGACCCTTTTGTGCTTTGTGAGCCTACCTCCTTGGCGTTGTGAATAAAACGGCTAGAATAGGCATTGACAAGCCACCCTAATCCCACCTTGAACCAACCCGAGATAGAGTGGAGCCCGTTACCTACCCTACATGGAAGTAGTGGAGGCCGCTATGAGGTGGTACCACTAATGGCACCTAAAACCGTCACTCCGTGGGCCCATACACTCCTACACCGCCGGGTAACGGTTCAAGGTTGTAGAGTGTTGGCAATTGGGAGGCGTTTATAGGTGTTGGTTTTGGATGGGGTGTTGGATTTAGCACCCTCTACCTTAATATCCAACCTACCATCAAGAGTTGTCTAAAAGAAACCCTACAATCCCGGCCAAGGGTTAAAAACTTGCCCCCATGATTTCCTACATGGATTCCTACGCAGAATTCTATGAATGTATACTCTCAAAGGACTTGCTAATTTATAGTCTCATGTGCTAGTAGAAACCGTTCATTGGTGACCCGCTCTAGTTAGTGTGGGCGGGCTATAAATCAGCAAAACCCCATGTGAGTCCCATACTCACGAATTTGACTGGATGGTTTGTAATGAAAGATAAGGCCACTTGAAAGTAGAGTTGCAAAGATAGCAAAGAATAGAATGGCACGAAACCACGGCCGGGGATTCGTGGCACTCAAGTATAATCATCCATGCGGATGAAAAAAACGCAGGAATCATCTAAATGACTATTTTTAGGCAATTTGATTCCGGAAATAGAGTCGAAGGCCCCGAATTAGTCTAGTGATGTCACATTCGAATGAATCGGCCCTCAACCCCATAGGGGGGCTTTTTTTATGAGAGCCACTTCATCCACGATATCTTGGATGGATGTTCCTTAGTGAGTGCCACGAATCCCCAGCCACGAAACCACTTGCAAATACAGTACATATGACTCCACATGGGACGGTGGCGGTGGGTCCCTCCGGTGGCTCCCGATTGTCATGTGCAACCAAAGGACACCATCTTATGGGCCAATGGGGCCCCTTCGTCGTCGGACCGTGTCAATGTTCGGAATGGCCCGGAATCGTTGTTGGGCCAAGTCACCCCTACAATTATATTCATGCGCTTGGTCTTGTACTAAATATATAAATGAATAAAAAAATTGAATACACATTTGAAAGAGTTGAAGATGATTGGAAGACCTTCGAAGGCTTGGTTCCCACCATTATTTTTACTCGACCGGTTGTGTATATTAAGTACGTTCAGGTGATAGTTATCATCAAGCCCCAGTTTATGGAATTTGCTCACAAGTAGGGGGAGTCTCCAAACACATACTACACTAAATACGATATTTAGTGTCACCAATTCTAACTCTCTTGCTCAATATATACTAATTGTTAACCCAACGTTATGTGTCACTCCTTGTAAGTTGTTGGGGGGATTATAAGTTAACAGTGTTGCAATTACTGTCACTCACCAAATGATGTTTCATCCATATTCCAGGCACTCATGATAATATTCCATCACAAGTTGCTGACAAGAGAAGGTAGGCTTTTGGCTGGCGGATGAGTTCATCCATCACCCATGACAGCACCAAACTTATTCATGAGAAGTGTCATCTAAATAGTAACCACAGTGCCATTAAATACCATATGACACTAAATATCATAATCTTAACATTATTAAGATCCATAACAGTGTTTTGTGGGATTGACAATATTCCTGGGAATATTGCCATTCCCACAAAACATTGTTATGGATCTTAATAATGTTGTGATTAGTGTTGCTACATTGGATATTCAAAAAGCATAGGCCCAACCTGCATCACACAAGTCCCAAGCCTCACCTCCAAAACGTGTTGCCATCCAATCATCCATGTCATACTTGGGACTTAGGACTTGGGACCCTGTGTGAACCGGCCCTAATTTCCACTTGCCACCTACCCTAGACAGAAGAATAAGGTGACCAAGGGTCGGGAACAAACATGTTATGATTCTCAAAAGACGATGGTGCAAGTCTTAGCGTCGTGGCAAGGTCCCATTGACCATGGCATATTTTGGCCATGAAAACGAGATGAGGGAGCATAAGGCACGTAGCAATATTATGCCATTAAGATTCAGAATTGCGTATGGGGAGATTAGATATTTCTCGAAACCCCTTATTGTGTAATATCTTGACACTTATCATATATGGGTGCTTCTTTGCCCACCGTTACTAATGATAACCTAACAATACAAATCATTGAATTTACGTACTGTAACGATAGAATACTAGATGAAACTATAATCCGAAAAAATAGAAAATTATAAACCACTGTAGACAATGTCATCAACAGAGGTTGGAAGGTAGATCCACTAATAATCAACACGGCAAGGGATAGAGCAACCACACACATTCCTTCTATGGAAAGTATTGAAACGACATTCAAAATCCATAAGCTAACCATCAAATACACATTTGAGGCAATCAATGTCATCGCCATGCAACATGCTCGTCCATAATTCTACACAAGAGGAGGATAGAAAACAACAAACCACTACCAATAGACACACATGCATGCAAAGCAACCAAATACCCACCAACCAATAAATTAAGAAGGATAAAACTAATGTGAAGATTGGCTAAGGAATTGTCACAACTTACAGTAGGGGCTGGTGGCTATAGGATACAACTTTCCTGCCAAGTAATCCACACAACAAATGCCAGGTCACTCACATCACAATATAGTGCTAGTACAAGGCCATCAGAGATTGAACCTGGACCACTAAACATGTGATGTTACACTAAACCACTGAGAAGTCTTATGACCCGGCGGCCACCTCACGAAAAAAAATGATCATATACCCCTACAACATTTGCTCAACACTAACCCCACCACTACAAAGATCATACAATCACTCGGCTCCCATGGTCACTTTGGTCACCCTAGTTATTATAGTGCCCACCCCGAGAGGGGTTAGTAGTCATGCACCACTGATATTATGTCCAATGGACATAATACCAAGGGTGGGTCAAACATGCATTTCAATCACGCTGGTCCCACTGAGGTCAACGTTTCTCAGTAAGTGTACCGAGTTTTTGGCATGGGATTTGGTATGGGATTTAGCTAGTATTTTTGACTTTGAATGTTCATCAAATGATCAATTGAGGACAAAAAATTAAATTTCTTTCTTTATACCTATGTTTAGCCCAAAGGTTAATATGGAATTTTTAATATCAAACACATATCGATATGTATGTGCAATAACTTGAAGTGTTGGTTTAAGCACCCTTTACCTTAGTACATGATTAAAGGTTGGGGTAGGCTAGCCTGGTACTATTACAACCCCAATTGCTCTATGTCCTTGGGTCTCAACAAGAGCATTAGTGGAAAGAAGACCAATATATTCTATCCAAGGAATAAATTTGTATTTAAGTAAATCTAGGCATATTTCAAAATCTAGACAAATCTAGTTGTTTCAACTCTATGGCATATCCGTCCATACTCTTCTTTTATACCTTTGATCAAGGGAGATGTGTGAAATCTCCTCAACAATAACTTGAATGCTATGCTATTAAAATACCATGTACATTGAAATTTATATTGATTTATGTTTAATATGCATAATTAAATGTAAAGAAATAGAATTAAACCAAAATAATTTTGTAATTATATCAAAATTAATTTAACATATACTTTTTTTGAATCCTATCATTCAATCCTATTGGATGAACTTTTAGCATGTTATAATTATGGACTTGGACTTGGTCCAATTTTACTTAAATACCAGTTAATAGAATAACAAGCTTTTTAACAACATGGGAATTGGACGATGATTTGGGTGTTTTGTATGGGGAGTGTCTTTGTATCATGCTATAGTGGAAGCCTTGGATTTGATGACGGAGCCATCAGGAACAAATGGTTTGGTTGGATGGTTGGCGGGAATGCATGGTGGAGAGGGGAGATAATGTGGGTTGGTGTTGGCTTGGAGGGGGGTTACTACACTAAATGTAGTTAGTGTCATTAATTCTAATTGTCTTGCTCAATACTAAGTGTAAACCCCAGTGTAGTGTCACCAACAATAAATGTTAACCCAACATTACTAGACATTCCTTGTAATTTTTTGGACATTTATAGATTTATAGTGTTACAATTACTGTCACTTACCCATGTAGTTCATTTCTTGCATTCAAAAAATAACATGTGACATAAAATAGGGAGGATTAAATTTGTTTGATATAAAATTTATAAAAGAATTCCAAATAATGAAGGCTCCATTAAAAGTCGACAATCCCATTATAAGTAAGGTAAATAGGTTTAAAACGTGGGCCATTCCCTTTTTGTAACAATAAGATGGGGACTAAAAATAAGGATCCTAGGATGATGTTTAGACATCTGAGAGCCTAGAAGTAGAAATTATCATGGGGAAGTTCATGTGGGGGATGAGAGTACAGTAGAGCAAGAGTTTCATCGGACAGTATTTCCGTAGTTGACCGCCCCTGACCTGGCATGTGGGTGGAGAGTGAGTTGGCGGGGCGGGGCGGGGCGGGGGGGCATAGGGTTCTTGTGGTGAGAGGCCTGGTTGTTGCTTCCCTTTGCATCTACTCATCGCTGATTTGTGGAGTTGTGTGAGGGGTGGGAAGGTGTATGTCTGTCTGTGTAGAAGAAGTTGCACCTGGAGTTGCCCGCACAATGCAGCAACGGTTGGAAGAGGTTGCTGTTGGCACGCAGTATTGATTTGAACGATAGGTGATGGTTTTAATCTTGGAGTTTCTGTGATCGCAATGGGATTACTTGTGCGATTGATGAAGGGGGGATATGTTGGTGCTGAAGAAACGTGTGGGCAAGCAGATTGATATGGCCAAACTTGATATTGTAGACGATTGGTGCCAACAACCTCTCTCCAACCCGAAGACAGAGGTCAAGAGGGTCACAGTCACGATTTGAACGATAGGTGGTGGTTCGCATCTTGGAGTTTCTGTGATCGCAATGGGATTCCTTGTGCGATTTGAGGAAGGCGAAAGTAGACGAATGGCGCAAAAAACCCCTCCCCAAACCAAAGACAGAGGTCAGGAGGGTTATGTGCTTGTGGTGCAAGTCAGGCTTCGCGGTCGCTAAGGAGGTGTTCGTTACTTGTCAGTACTTTCCGGGTGTTTGACTCTGCTTGAGATGTTGGTCGTGGCAGGCCTCGCAGTTGCATAGACACAGATTACATGCATTACTGGCAGGATCTAACCGTCCACCACGGTCAGAGTTGGAAGTCACGAGGTACAAAGGGAGTGCTCGAAACAACGGGTATTGCAAGAAGGTGAAAGGGGATCTGCATCTGTGAAGCCGGGCAGGTTAGACTCTTGAAAACTGGAAGTGTTTTTCACAGATCCTCAAAAGTCCATCAGACTAACTTGGGTTCACAGAGTTGTGTCTTAATTGTAGGACGCACGCATTTGTGGAACGCTGGTCATCGGTACAACACCAGAGAAGGTTTGGACGAGGGGGTGTTGGAAAACGCAGGTGTGAGGGACGGTCATAGTCGATCACATGGCACGCGAGAGCTTTGATGGGGGACTCCCCACAACAGATGCCCGCAGAATAGAAATGCGAGATGCCAAAATGTGGCGGAGAGAGACGGAACGAGCAGCAAGGACAGGACAATCGAAGAGCAGGTGCCCCTGCTCGTTGTGCCTCTTTGGAAAACCATTGCTGAGGAGAACGCACGCGATCCATCTGCGGGACTTTGGAAGGCATCCGGCGAAAAGGCTTCAGCCCCAGGTGAGTCCCTTCACTCAATTCCCAATTGTGTGTTTTCCACACGACGTCATACCTGCGTGGGTGTAGGCGGCCTTGTAACATGGAACCAATGATGAAGTGGTTGTTGATGGCTGGAATATGTGGAGGACTTGGAATTTTGGACTTTAGGGATCGGTTGTTCGTGGGGAAGGTGTGTTGAATATAACCAGCTCCCCGGCATGGCAGGGTGAGGACAGGGACACCTCCGATGAGGAATGGGAGACAGCATACGCCGCACTAGACCCAATTTCGCAAATTGGGTGGGGACACCGCCACACAGAAGTGAATGCAGTTGGCACACATCTGGTTCGGGATGTGTTTTTGGCCGCCGACGAATTGCATGAAACTGCAATGTCCGAAATGGAGGGAAACACAGAGATGCAGGAGTCAAGTCGGTGGGATGGGGTTTTCACCAGGGAAGCCTGCCCATCGCCATGCTCGGAGGGGGGCGTGGAATCACCAGACAGCATGGACGTCGAATCCGAAGGTGAGAATCCAAATGGAGGGGGTGTATTAAAGGAACTGTTCTCAATTGAAGTGTTTCACACATGCCAAATGCCATTGTGGTGCTCTAAGTCTCATATGTGATATAAGAAACGGGACTACGTATACAGAAGGAATCATCTCATGTGATTGACATCACAAATCATGAAGACCGTCTATTCAAGTTTAGAAATCAGAGTCATGAGGCAGAAGTTGTAAGAGTTGAATGTGTAGATTCATTTTCTCATCGACAGATGATCACATACGAGGCGGGACATAGACCCTCCAAATTGTGGCGACTATTGACCCCAAATGGTGTCTATACTTTGAGCGCATAGTCCAATCTCAACGTAAAAGGTGTCTATTTAGTGTCCATTCTCAACTTCAAGCGGGGCCCTATACCACTTGAATTGAGCTGTAAAAGAAAAAAGACGATGACCACATAAGGCTGAGAAGACTTAAGCCAGTTGTTCAGTCTTAGATGTTCTCTCATTTTCGCAATGAAAATTGCACCTTGTAAAATTAAACCAGCACATACATGCAGGGGGGTTCATAATTAAGATTGTAGCAATGAATGCATAGCCCCTAAACCTCACCTATGCTGTTATGGAAGTCAAAGGAGGTCCAATATAACATACAAGACTGGTGACGCACCTCTGTGAGGTGGTTGCGTTTCTTATGTCATGAGGGAACCCCATTCTTTGTAGTCGTTGGCGGTCAAAGTCTTATATGTGATATGAGAAATAACATTGCAAGAAATAACACTGGTGACCGACCTCTGTGAGGTGGTTGCGTACAGCCTTTAGGAACCACATACTAGAAATCTGTGTTAAAAACAGTACAACCTCACATTCAAAGTGTAAAAACTTAGGGCAATGTGGACTACATAATCTCATTGACAGACCCAGATTTTCTTGATGCGTATTCAGACTGACACGATTTCCAGTTGGCAGGAAATATTGTTTCCTGCTGGGTTTGTTGTTCCATGAGAATATTCACACTTCCTTGAATCCCAGCGACTTGAATTCCAAGGACAACATGCAGCTGGTAATTAATGCATCTGTGAAAAACCTGAATGGAAAAACTCATTCAACTCGATTCGAGGTACATGATAGGTTTTCATGCATGCACGCTTTCCTACTATAAATCGCGGTAAACATATGGCTCTATAAGTGTGAACACTATATTCCGCAGAAAAGAAGCGCTGGTAATTTTGTTTTGTTTTTTGAGACAGTTGAAAGAATTGTATTTCAATGCCAAAATCCTCCACACAAATCTTTGGTGGCTGCACCGGACTAGGAATCACCTCAGTTTTTGTTAGACACTGGGATCACTGAGGATCGCATTTCAAAATTTAGCATCTGAGCAGTTGAGATGAAAACATTGTATGACATCAAAGTGAAGATTTCCTCTCTTTGAATGCTCACATCATAGACCCTCCCAAGAGGTGTAGATTTTTAAATCAAGAAATGTGTCTACATTTTGAGCACATAATCCAATCTTATCATAAACATGTGTCTTATTGGTGTCCATTCTTGACCAAAAGCATGTTAGGGGAGGTCTGATCCTGAATCCTTTTTTTTTCATTGATGCATCATCATAGAATTGTTAATGCCAGGCAAGTTTTGTGGTGTAAATTTATTCGGTAGAAGTTAAAGAACATGCTAAACAAACCCAATAAAACCCACATACCTTAACTGCAAATTATATTTCCCAGAGCAAAGCTATTGTGCTTCTAAGTTAAATTGTCTATATAGCGGAGCTTGGAAATCTGTCCTCCATGCGTGAAAAACTACTGTGGAGGCAATTAAGTGATGCCAGTGTATTCATGCAGCTTTACAACTGTCAGCGTCATTTCAGATGATTGCAATGGCTTGGAAATGTCCTCACGCCCTTGTGTAGAATCTGGTCTCTTACAATGTATTCCAGGTTACACTAATGAACCAGGGAAACTCACCGTAAGTTACAAGATAAAACTGGTCTACTTTGAGAACTAAGCGGTTGAAGTTGAAGTCGTTAGGCATATAATCGATCATTTTAGAGAAATATATGGAATATACTTTCAACTCGCCATACACAAGTGGGTTGGGTAGTTCATAGCACATGTAATCTATTTATGCATGGTGGGGACTGAAGAATGATGGGCGATAACACATGGATGATTTGGGCTGGCTGGGCACGTTGCAGAGGAAGGCTCGCAGAGCACAAGCGAAAGCGAGAGCATGGCCGAGGAGGATGGCAGCGATAACGTGGGGACAACAGAGGAGGACGAGGGGTACGACGACGAGCATGTTGCCGGATTGGCCGGATTTCAAAATGCATCAGCTATGAATGAGGAGTCTCAAACGCCGTTATTTTGTGGGTCAAATTTATCTAGACTAGATGCAACTTTGATGTTTATGAATGTATGTCGGACGCATAAAGCAACGAATGCCTGCATAAGTGAGATGTTGCATTTGTTGTCTAAAGTTATATTGCCATTGCCAAACTCCATGCCCAGCAGTGAGGGGATTGCGAGCAATATGCTTAGCCGTCTGGGACTAAGATACGACACAATAGATGCATGCATGAACGGGTGTGTATTGTTTAGGGAAGGATATGCAGAAATGGAAACATGTCCAATTTGCCATGCCCCAAGGTTTAAAAGAGTAGGGATGTCCCGAGTGGCAAATAAGGTACTGAGACATTTTCCCCTTATTCCCCGTCTGCGTCGAATGTTTTCTACCCCTCATCTGGCCGGATTGATGACATGGCATGGAAATAATACTTCCAATGACGGCAAGATGCGTGGGCCGTATGATTCTCCACATTGGGACCATATTAGAGTAAAATACCCTGACTTTGAGAGTGACAGCAGGAATGTACACTTAGGATTGTGTGCAGATGGCCTTAATCCCCACTCGCAGAAGAGGTCCACACACTCCTTGTGTCCTGTTCTGTTGTTAAACTACAACATACCCCCCTGGCTAACCATCAAGAAATTCTTTATTATGATGTGTCTTTTGATACCGGGACCTGAGGCAGTAACAGCTGCGGGTATAGATGTTTTCCTAAGGCCTTTAATAGAAGAGCTACGAGAACTATGGACAGAGGGCATAATGTGTTATGATGCAGCGCGATGGCGAGGGGAGGCAAGGTTTAACTTGAGAGCAATGTTACTATGGTGTATAGCCGACTTTCCGGCGTACGCCATGTTGGCCGGCACCACGAACAAAGGGTACTGTGCGTGTCCCGTGTGCGGGCCGAACACTCCTTCGCGATATTCGGAGCCACTGTCGAAGGTTGTTTACGGCGGGAGGCACCGGAGGTGGTTGCCTCCAGACCACCCATTCCGTTTTGACACAAGTGTGTTTTTGTCACAAGAGATGGAGGGTGCACCCCCCCCAATGGATGCGGCAAGCCACATCAGGTGGGCATTCATGCGTGCAGAGCATGCACGATTTGGGGGACGGATTGGAGTGGAAGGTGACCCAACGCTATACAGTGGTGTGAAGCGCCTACCGTCTCTATTCACATTGCCGTACTGGAAGGTAAATGTGTTTTATTGTTGTTGATGTATGCACGGAACCTGCTTGGGTGGGTGGAGATAAATTTTAATGGAAGCATTTGTTTTGTGCGTGCAGGAATTGCCCGTGAGACACGTGCTAGACGTAATGCACATAGAAAAGAATATTTCAGAGTCGGTACTGAAGTTCTTATTCGGCGAAAAAGACACTGCGGAGTCGCGGAAGGACCTGGAGGAAGTGGGTATGCGGCGGGAGTTGTGGCTGCGACCCAGAGCCAATAGGCAGCGTTTTTTCAAACCACACGCCCCATACGTGTTCACGGATGCGGAGAAAAAAAATTTCGTGGAAGAGGTAAGTGCAATCCGCACACCCACAGGGTATGGAAGTGCACTGGGCAAGCATTTAAAAAAATCACGATTTATTGGTCTCAAGTCCCACGATTACCATTGTTTAGTACAACAAATAATACCAGCGGGTATCAGAACATTGCTGCAACCTTTACAGAGAACTGCCTTGATAAGGTTAGGGAAGAGTTTCAGCAGAATTTGTGCTAAGGTCGTGGACAAAGCGGAAGTAGAGGCGCTACGATTGTATGTTATAGAGACCATTTGTATTTTGGAAGTTTGTTTCCCGCCAGCTTTCTTTGATATAATGCAGCACACACTCATCCATTTGGTGGATGAGCTGGAGATGTGCGGCCCCGTGGGGGGCCGGTGGATGTATCCATGCGAGAGGTACCTGGGAACTCTGAAATCTTATGTAAGAAGCAAGGCGCATCCAGAGGCATCAATGGCAAATGGGTATGCGGCAGATGAGGCGCTCGGGTTTTGTACAGAATACCTAAATTTACATGCCCACACCAAGCGACATGTCTGGGAAACTGTGGAAGAGCAAGGGATGAGGGGATCGGTTGTGGCAGGACGGGGTCGTGTGTTGAAAATGACGGCAGCTGATGTGGAGAAGGCACACAAATATGTCATCCTCCACCATGAACGGACTTCAGACATGAGGCGGTAATACTCACACTGTTAAATGTCCTAATTGAAGTCCGTCAACTACCCAATATGTGTCATGTGGCATGGATGACTAACAATGAGCTAAGTATGGGGGTGGACAGGGAGTACGCGAGGGAGTCGGTCTGCAGACAGTGGGTGAAGCCATTCAACATATGGTTGCGGGAGCGATACGCTATAATGCCAGGTGGCGCAGGGTATGACATGCAAGAGCTCGTAATGTTGTCGATAGTTCCATCGAGGAGGGTGTGCTCATTTAGAAGCATGACCTCGTATGGATCGCACTACCGAGTTGAGGGGGAGGAAGAGGGGCTGCAACATGTGACATACGACTGCGGAGTCGCAGAGCTTCAGGCTCGTAGATCCGGCGAAGAGTGCTCTGACCAAGGCGGTGTTGTGGAACTCATAAGAGTTGGGACCCTTAAAGACATATTGGTGTTTACATATGTGAATATCAACATTGTGTTGATGGTGGTCTCATGGTTGGCGAAGGACACAGATTTGCAGCCCCGACTAAGACGGGATTCCCATGGATTTTGGATTGCGAACATGGCCGCCCGCCCGCGGTGCAGCAAAGATCCGTACATACTTCCAGAACTAGCATCACAGGTACCACAACCTTGGCCTCACGTTAGTATTTAATTGTTCAGCTAGAGACATGCATCCACCCCATGCAAATATCTAAACCCTGCAATGCATGTGTACAGGTCTTTTTTGTGGCTGACAAGGCAAGGCCTGGATGGAGTGTTGTAGTAAAGAAGGAGGCAAGGGGAAGGCAAATAAGCTCTAAGGGGGTGGAGCATTGTCTTGGCCAAGAGGAGTCCAGCGGGGATCGAGACGTATTCACAGTAATGGAGGGGGAGAGGAGGGAGGCATCGGATGAAAACGATGTTGTTGATGGCAGACAACCGACACGGAGAGGGAGCAGGATGAGGTGGGTGTAAAAATGAAGGTGTGCGGCAATCCATGTGTGACATTGCAGAACAAACCGACCGTGCGTGCATGTGTAATTTTCTACATAGACAGTGATGCGAGGTGTGTGTCACAGCTGCGGCGGGAAACTGTGCACGGGAGGGAGGAAGGGACGAAACACAGTGGACTTCACTGAAAGGCGCGAAGGGGCAAAGGCCGTCGCCAAGTTTCACACCGTTTGTTTTGTATCAAAGCTAAAGAGAAGTTAAGCTTAT
>CAXIVC010000121.1:0-30035 GCA_964035585.1 Polytrichum formosum | reverse complement strand
TGTGAGGGGCACGGTAGCAGACAACACTGATAGTCATTCATCCGAATTCGATCTTGCCATGTTAAGCTACAGCACGGTCATGGGTAGCATGCATGGCCGGAAGCGAGCAGGGATGCTGCATTGCGCAGTTTGAAGTGACCTGGACACATCACATTAGGACTTTCTAGCAGAGCCGTACAGCTGCAGCATAGAGAAGCAGAACACATGAGCTAAGATGGGGACTCGCAAGGCTTCTTGCGTAATTGCATAAAGGTGCTTTGTCCCTTCGGAGCGACTTCTAAACCACTTGTTACCACAAGCGCCGTTGACATGAGCAACGCGATCGATTGATTGACCGCAAATCAGTATAATCGCCAACATGCAACAGCAAGCACCTTGCACTCACTCAGGGTTGAGTCGGGCAGATGAGACAATCGTCTCATCAGCGATTGGCAATCGTGTGTAACTCGGCAGACAAATTGTTGTACTTCGAGCACATACACAATGATACGCACGGTAGCTGCGTGTGAGCTGCGACAACCGACAGACGAACTGGTGGAAAGGTTCGGATCGCTCATCACGCAGGATAGAACTCGTGCGCTTCGACTTAGTGACCTTTTGAGCAGCAACCCAGGTCCACGCAAATCCTGCAGCAAAGTTAGTCTTACCTGACAGAGCGGTTCTGCTCAGCCGGAGACTCTTCAGATTCGTCAACTGTGCGAACCATTCCGGTAGCACTCCTCCTGTACGTGTAGAACAACAAGAAAGATACATGGGGGTCATCAGTGCTAACAACACACATCAATATTGCATTGCATCACACATGATCTCTCACTTATTACCTAAACGATAATACACTGACTAGCACATTACACACTGATGTGACCCGAACAGACACGTTCATAACGAACCGATGTGCGCTAATGTATCAAATGTATCACATGCTCAACAACACATTCAGCTTTGCTCGCTTGATTGTGCTACTGACAGTGTACGTGCTGCATGTAAGGCATCGGTCTGACAATTTTCAGCACGTCAAGATATTGTGAGCCGCAACGAACATGGTGACTTGACCATGAGACAGAGTCCAGGAAGATATCACAGCAATGTAAAAAAGAATTCACCTGTCAGCTTGATTCCAGATAGGTCAAGTGTCTGAAGGGTCTTGAGTTCACCCAGCTGAGGAGGTATATCACCTACATAGATGAGAATACACAACACAGAACCGCAAAGACTACTGGAGATTGCGTGTAAGTAGTGTAATGTAGGTGAATATCGGATGAGAAGGGGGCTGAAGGTGAGAGTGTTGACAGATAAGAGTGTTGAAGTGCAATGGTTCATCATAATGAAGACAAAGACTTGATAATCTCAAATCAAACCATCTCTGACCCTTGACTAAAAGGTCTTGATACAGTCATGTGTGAGCATGTTTGCTTCTTAAGGATCAGGCTCTACTTGAACGCTCTGACCTGCATGATGGCGCAACGAAACTATCTGACATGTTAAACCAATCGGCTGCACTTGTGATACACACACTGTGTCATTGCAATAGGGCGCAGCATACTACAAACGTGCAGATCGCGGCAACAACAAGACAGATAATGCCATCATGATTGACATTACCTGCAAACTTGTTGTCCGCAAGCTGAAGGTCTTGAAGTGACGTGATCGATCCCAGCCATGATGGAATCACACCTGCTTGCATAGCGTACAGATAGAGCGTCACCAGTGAGTACTGATACACGAATCACAGGTGTTTGACATAGTTGTGTGCATGTTAAGTAACATCAAGGAGCTCCAAAATAAGTACACATGCAGGGCCATAATAACATGGCAACAGCAGGAGCCTTGCATCCATTGCAGGTTTCATAGCACTGTTAGTTCGTGGCAGTGTTCGTTCATGAGAGTGTGATATCTCAGACTAGCAGCCATCACCTGTCAATTGGTTGCTGTGCACGTCTAGTTCCTGCAGGTGTGTCAGCTGATTCAAGGACTCTGGTAGCTTGCCTGTATGTGTAGCATAGAACAACCAAGAACTGTGCATGAGTGCAGCAAGCAGCGACTACATGTATTGACATCCCTTCATATCACAATTGATCACTGATACATACTGAAGTAAGATGCACAGACAAGCAGACCACATTGATGTCGGGTGATGTGCGATAGGGCGTCAACCGTATCGCATGCTTCCTTCTCAACAGACTCAGCCTTGCATGATGAGGTATATATCTGTGCGTACTGCACGTGCGACATCGGTCTAACACACCATTACCGTCAAACTGTAGTGAGCGTCCAAGGAACACGCTCACATCATGTATGTAGGACAGGAATTAGGAGAGCGCTGGAGCGGTCTAAAGGACACACCTGTCAGCTTATTGCCAGACAGGTTCAGCTCCTGAAGGGTTTTGAGTTCACCCAGCTGTGCTGGTATATCACCTAGAGCGATGGAGATGCACAAGACAAAACCACAGAATCTAGTTAGCATTCCGTGTAAAGAGCCTGCTTTAGGTGGATATTGAACAAGAAGGGGGCTATAGCTGAGAGTGTAGACAAGCATCAATATCAAAGTGCGAACGTTCATCATTATACAGACAGATTCGATGATGATCTCATATCATATCATCTCTGACCGTCTCCACTTGAGCGTCTATAACAAGTGATGGGTAAGCATGCTTTGAGCTTGTTATCAAATACGTCCATGCTCTAACCTGCATGGTGAATCAATAACTATTATGTCACACGTCATACATGATGTCATTGATTCAAGACACAGTATACTCTAGACGTGCAGATTGCGGCAAGAATTAGACAAATAATAGCATCATAACTGTCATTACCTCCAAACTTGTTGTCTGCAAGTGAAAGGCGTTGCAACGAAACGATCGATCCCAGCCATGATGGAATCACACCTGCAATTGCATAGCGTACAGATAGAGCGTCACCAGGGAGTACTGATACACGAATCACAGGTATTTGACATAGTTGAGTGCATGTTAAGTAACATCAAGGAGCTCCAAAATATGAACACATGCAGGGCCATAACAACATGGCAACAGCAGGAGCCTTGCATCCTTTGCAGGTTTCATAGCACTGTTAGTTCATGGCAGTGTTCGTTCATGGAAGTGTGATATCTCAGACTATCAGCCATCACCTGTCAATTGATTGCTGTGCACGTCTAGTTCCTGCAGGTGTGTCAGCTGATTCAAGGACTCTGGTATCACTCCTGCATGCGTAGAGTAGAACAACCAAGGAAGGTGTTCAGATGCAACTCCAATGGTGGCTGCAGGTGTCGCTGTTGCATACTCGACAGACACCCAGAGGCAAACGTTCCACAGAGATACGTGTGGATGTATTGTTGATCGATAGGAACGTCACCAACATGGTGCGTTACGTGATGGATTCAGCTGTGCACGCCTATCCACCATCTGTGAATCGTACAGGAAAGGCATGGTGAATGCCTGAGAGGGATTGTGTTGATGTGTTTGACTGTGAGCTACCAGATGATGCATCGAATGGCTTATTGATCTTCTGCACCTCGACAGTCTCTTGAAAGTGAAATGACAAAGCCTACCAGACGAGGATGTAATAGCGCAAATAACACACCTGTCAGCTTATTCTCAAACAGCTGCAAATCCTCTAGCTTCTTCAAGTCACCCAGCTGTGATGGTATGTCACCTGCATCAATAAGGGTACGTAACAACACCCTCAGTGATGTCTGCAATCCCAGCTTCACACATATCTCAAATGAGCAAGGATCATATGTGAGCTTATCAATGAACACGCGACATGTTTGACTTAGGATGTGTCAGCATTTATACGCTTCAAGACTAGGCACTTGCTTTCATACCGTCTTCATAGCACGCCAATGAGAATGTTTTCAGGTTCAACTCGATCACTGAGTCACGTGTACACAAATCTGACATCAAAATAAGTCCAAAGAAACAGAGACTATACGCACAACCAATGACAAACGTTTGGTCACCTTGTGTCCAAACTGGTTCTCTATCATCAAGGTGGTTATGATCACACCTGCTTTATATGATCTACGAGTAGTGCGTCACCAAGAGTGCTAAGATGAGATTTACAGGCGTGTCAGATTCAGCATGACAAGGACCCTCGTTGAATATGAACGTGAATGCACCGCAACAGAATTTATAGGGCAATACTAGAGAGCAGACAGTGTTGGAAGGTTGTATGTCACTGCCTGTGCAGTGCAACAAGTGAGCAAAATTTTCCGTATGTTATGTAATAAAATTCACCTGTCAACTGATTGCTGTACACGTGTAGGTGCCGCAGCTTTGTCAGCTGTTTCAAGGACTTCGGTAGCTTGCCTGTATGTGTAGCATAGAACAACCAAGAACTGTGCATGAGTGCAGCAAGTGGCGGCTACATGTACTGATATCCCTGCATATCACAATTGAACATTGATACACACTGAAGCAAGATGCACAGACAAGCAGACCACATTCATGTAGGGCCATTTGCGATAGCATGTCAACCGTATCGCACGAGCCCTTCTCAATAGACTTAACCTTACATGATGAGGTATATGTCTGTGCGTGCTGCACGTGCGACATCGGTCTGACAGAGTACCGTCAATATGTTACTAGCGTCCAAGGAACATGTTCACATGATTCTAGGACTTGGTGTAGGAGAACGCCACAATAGTCTGAAGAAACTCACCTGTCAGTTTGTTTCCAGACAGGTCAAGTGTCCTAAGGGCCCTGAGTTCACCAAGCCGTGATGGTATTTCACCTGCATTTATGGGAATACAGGGCATAACACCGCAAAGACTATTCAGCTGAGCGAGCGAGCGAGCGAGCGAGCGTGTGTGTGTGTGTGTGTGTGTGTGTGTGTGTGTGTGTGTGTGTGTGTGTGTGTGTGTGTGTGTGTGTGTGTGTGTGTGTGTGTGAGAAGGGGCAGTAGTAAAGTGCAAAAGTTCATCATAATGAAGACAAAGACTTAATAATCTCAAATCAAACCATCTCTGACCCTTGACTAAAAGGTCTTGATACAGTCATGTGTGAGCATGTTTGCTTCTTAAGGATCAGGCTCTACTTGAACGCTCTGACCTGCATGATGGCGCAACGAAACTATCTGACATGTAAAACCAATCGGCTGCACTTGTGATACACACACTGTGTCATTGCAATAGGGCGCAGCATGCATACATATTACATACGTGCAGATTGCGGCAAGAACTAGACACATAATGCCATCATAACCGACATTACCTGCAAACTTGTTGTCTGCAAGCTGAAGGTCTTGGAGTGACGTGATCGATCCCAGCCATGATGGTATCACACCTGCGATTGCATAGCGTACAGATAGAGCGTCACCAGTGATTACTGATACACGAGTCACAAGTATTTGACCTGGTTGTGTGCTTGTTAAGTACCATCAAGGTGTCTCAAGATATAAGCAGCACATGCAGGGCCATAGTAACACTGTCATAGCAAGAAGCTTGCATCCCCTGCAGGTTGTGTAGCACTGTTTGTTCATGTACAGCAATATCTCGGACTATCAGCCATCACCTGTCAATCGGTTGCTAATCAGATATAGATACTGCAGTTTTGTCAGCTGTTTCAAAGATTCTGGTATCACTCCTGCATGTGTAAGTAGAACAATGCAGAAAGGTGTTCAGATGCAATTACAATGGTGGCTACAGGTGTCGCTGTTCCATACTCGACGGACACCCAGAGTCAAACGTTCAACAGAGATACGTGTGGATGTATTGTTGATCGATAGGAACGTCACCAACATGGTGCGTTACGTAATGGATGCAGCTGTGCACGCCTATCCACCATCTGTGACTCGTACAGGAAAGGCATAGTGAATGCTCGAGAGACATTGTTTACAAGGTTAACTATGAGCTGCGACATGATGCACCGATTGGCTTGTTAATCCTCTGCCCCTCGACAATCTCTTAACTATATGACAAGGCCTACAAGACGAGGACGTAATAGCTCAAATAACACACCTGTCAGCTTATTTCCAGATAGGTTCAACAACTCTAGCTTCTTCAAGTGACCCAGCTGTGATGGTATGTCACCTGCATCAATAAGGTTACGTAACAACACCCTCCGTGATTCTCTGCAATCCCAGCTTCACACACATCTCAAATGAGCAAGGATCATATGTAAGCTTATCAATGAAGACGCGACATGTTTGACTTAGGATGTGTCAGCATTCATACGCTTCAAGACTAGGCACTTGCTTTCATACCGTCTTCATAGCACGCCAATGAGAATGTTTTTAGGTTCAACTCGATCACTGGGTCACGTGTACACAAAACTGACATCAAAATAAGTCCAAAGAAAGCGAGACTATACGCACGACCAATGACAAACGTTTGGTCACCTTGTGTCCAAACTGGTTCTCTGTCATCAAGGTGATTATGATCACACCTGCTTTATATGATCTACGAGTAGTGCGTCACCAAGAGTGCTGAGATGAGATTTACAGGCGTGTCAGATTCAGCATGACAAGGACCCTCGTTGAATATGAACGTGAATGCACCGCAACAGAATTCATAGAGCAATACTAGAGAGCAGGCAGTGTTGGTTAAGTTGTATGTCACTGCCTGTGCAGTGAACAAGTGAGCAAAGTTCTCCCTGTGTTTATGTAATAGAATTCACCTGTCAGTTGGTTGCTGTGCACGTCTAGTTCCTGCAGGCGTGTCAGCTGTTTCAAGGACTCTGGTAGCTTGCCTGTATGTGTAGCATAGAACAACCAAGAAATGTGCATGGGTGCAACAAGTGGCGACGCATGTATTGACATTCCTGTCATGTCACAATTGAACACTGATACATACTGAAGTAAGATGCACAGACAAGCAGACCACATTGATGTCGGGTCATAAGCGATAGCGCGTCAGCCGTATCGCATGCTTCCTTCTCAATACACTTACCCTTGCATGATGAGGTATATGTCTGTGCGTGCTGCACGTGCGACATCGGTCTGACAGAGTACCGTCAATATGTTACTAGCGTCCAAGGAACATGTTCACATGATTCTAGGACTTGGTGTAGGAGAACGCCACAATAGTCTGAAGAACTCACCTGTCAGTTTGTTTCCAGACAGGTCAAGTGTCCTAAGGGCCTTGAGTTCACCAAGCTGTGATGGTATCTCACCTGCATTGATGAACATACATGACATAACACCGCAAAGACTTTTGCTTACATGAATCTAGGACACGGTGTAGAAGAACGCTACAATACTCTGAGAACACACCTGTCAGCTCATTCCCGGATAGCTGAAGTATTCTAAGGGTCTTGAGTTCACCAAGCTGTGATGGTATTTCACCTGCATTGATGGGAACACATGACATGACACCGCAAAGACTATATAGCTCGCTCGCTCGCTCGCTCGCTCGCGCTCTCTCTCTCTCTCTCTCTCTCTCTCTCTCTCTCTCTCTCTCTCTCTCTCTCTCTCTCTCTCTCTCTCTCGCTCTCTCTCTCTCTCTCTCATTGAATGAGAAGGGGGTTGCAGATGAGATTGTTGACCAGCAGTAGTAGTAGAGTGCAAAGTCATCATTGTGAAGACAGACTTGATAATCATATCTCGCACCATCTCTGACCCTTGACTAAAAGGTCTTGAAACAGTCATGCGTAAGCACGGTTACCTTTCAACAGAAAGACTTTACCTGCATGCTCTGACCTGCATGATGGCGCAACGAAACGATCTGACACCTTAAACCGATCGGCTGCCCTTTTGTAACACACAGCGTCATTGCAACAAGGCGCTGCATACTACAAACGTGCAGATCGCGGCAACAACAAGTCAGATAATGCCATCATGACTGGCATTACCTTCAAACTTGTTGTCTCGAAGCATAAGATCTTGGAGTGACGTGATCGATCCCAGCCATGATGGTATCACACCTGCGATTGCATGGCGTACAGATAGAGCGTCACCAGTGATTACTGATACACGAGTCGCATGTATTTGACATGGTTGTGTGCATGTCCAGTAATATCAAGGTGTCTCAAGAGATGAGCAGCACATGCAGGTCCATGGTAACATGGCAACAGCAGAAGGCGTGCATCCTTTGCAGGTCGTATAGCACTGTTTGTTCGTCCGAGTAGTGTGATGTTCCTGTAGTGTCAAGTATCACCTGTCCATTGACTGTGCTCCAGATACAGACCCAGCAGCTGTGGCAGCTGTTTCAAAGACTCTGGAATCACTCCTGCATGTATAGCATCGAACAACCCAGAAAGGTGTTCAGATACAATTACAATGGTGGCTACAGGTGTCGCTGTTTCATACTCGACGGACACCCAGAGGCAAGCAGCGTTCAACAGAGATATGTTTCAGTATATTGCTCATTGATAGGAACGTCACCAGCATGGTGCGTTACGTAATGGATTCAGCTGTGCACGCCTATCCACCATCTGTGACTCGTACAGGAAAGGCATGGTGAATGCTCGAGAGACATTGCTTACGTGGTTAATTATGAGCTGCGACATGATGCACCGATTGGCTTGTTAATCCTCTGCCCCTCGACAATCTCTTAACTATATGACAAGGCCTACAAGACGAGGACGTAATAGCTCAAATAAACCACCTGTCAGCTTGTTTCCAGATAGGTCCAACGCCTCTAATTCCTTCAGGTCACCCAGCTGTGATGGTATGTCACCTGTATAAATTAGGGTACGTAACAACACCCTCAGTGATTCTCTGCAATCCCAGCTTCACACACATCGCAAATGAGCAAGGATCATTTGTAAGCTTATCAATGAACACGCGACATGTTTGACTTAGGATGTGTCAGCATTTATACGCTTCAAGACTAGGCACTTGCTTTCATACCGTCTTCATAGCACGCCAATGAGAATGCTTTTAGGTTTCACTCGATCACTGGGTCACGTGTACACAAAACTGAGACTATACGCACGACCAATGACCAATGGTTGGTCATCTTCTGTCCGAACTGGTTCTCTATCATCAAGGTGATTATGATCACACCTGCTTTACATGATCTACGAGTAGTGCGTCACCAAGAGTGCTGAGATGAGATTCACAGGCGTGTCAGATGCAGGTTGACAAGGAATTGTTTGACACTGTCGGAACGTGGATGGGCGGAAGAAGGTGTATAGGGCAATGGTACGAAGCGGGTATTGTTCGGAGAATGCATGACATCATCGGGCGCAATGATTGGTTAGTTCACAAGGTAAAAGGATCTTTCTCTGTATTGAAGAAGAAGAAGTGTCCAGGCATCACCTGTCAACTGGTTGCCATGCACGTCCAAAACCAGCAGGTTTGTCAGCTGTGCCAAAGAGCCTGGTATCACTCCTGTATGTGTAGCGTAGAGCAATTAAGACATGGGTGAACGAAGCGGCGACTACATGTATCGACATGCTCTCGTGTCACATTTGCACTCTGGTATATGCTGAAGGAAGACGCATAGACAAGCAGACCACACAAGTGTGGGCAATCGCTTCAGCAATGCAACGCAACGAAGCCACTTGCGATAGCGCGTCAGCCGTATCGCATGCGCCCTTCTCAATAGACTTACCCTTGCATGATGAGGTATATTTCTGTACATGCTGCACGTGCGACATCGGTCTGACAAACTTTTACCGTCAAAATGTTGCGAGCGTCCAAGGAACATGTTCACATGATTCTAGGACTTGGTGTAGGAGAACGCCACAATAGTCTGAAGAACTCACCTGTCAGCTTGTTTCCAGACAGGTCAAGTCCCTCAAGGATTTTGAGTTCACCAAGCCGTGATGGTATTTCACCTGCATTGATGGGAATACAGGACATAACACCGCAAAGACTATTTAGCTGAGCGTGAACACCGCAAAGACTATTCAGCTGAGCGTGTGTGTGTGTGTGTGTGTGTGTGTGTGTGTGTGTGTGTGTGTGTGTGTGTGTGTGTGTGTGTGTGTGTGTGTGTGTGTGTGTGAGATGTTGGTGAACATTGAACGAGAAGGGCTACAGATGAGATCATTGACCAGCAGTAGTAGTAGAGTGCAAAGTTTATCATTGTGAAGACAGACTTGATAACCTCATATCAAACCATCTCTGACCCTTGACTCAAAGGTCTTGATACAGTCATGTGTGAGCATAGTTGCCTTTTGACAGTAAGGCTCTACTTGAACGCTCTGGCCTGCATGATGGCGCAACGAAACTATCTGACACCTTAAACCGATCGGCTGCACTTGTGATACACACACTGTGTCATTGCAATAGGGCGCTGCATACTACAAACGTGCAGATCGCGGCAACAACATGTCAGATAATGCCAGCATGATTGACATCACCTTCAAACTCGTTGTCTGCAAGCGAAAGATCGCAGAGTGACCTGATCGATCCCAGCCATGATGGAATCACACCTGCAATTGCATAGCGTACAGATAGAGCGTCACCAGTGAGTACTGATGCACGATTCACTAGTATATGTAAAGGTGGTTGTTCATATCAAGAAACATCAAGGTGTTCTAAGAGATGAGCAGCACATGCAGGTCCATAGTAACATGGCAACAGCAAGAGGCGTGCATCCTTTGCAGGTCGTATAGCACTGTTGAGTTATGATAGTCTGATATCTCGGAGTAACAGGCATCACCTGTCAGCTGGTTGCTTCCCAGATAGAGACTCTGCAGCTTTGTCAGCTGTTCCAAGGACTCTGGTAGCATGCCTGTATGTGTAGAGTAGAACAACCAAGAAATGTGCATGGGTGCAGCAAGCGGCGACTGCATGTATTGACATCCCTTCATGTCACATTTGCACTCTGATTCTCACTGAAGCAAGATGCACAGACAAGCAGACCACACAAGTATGGGGCAATCGCTTCAGCAATGCAACGCAACGAAGCCACAGCAATGCAACGCAACGAAGCCACTTGCGATAGCGCGTCGACCCCACAGCATGCGCCCTTCTCAACAGACTCAGCCTTGCATGATGAGTTATATTCCTGTGCGTGTTGCACGTGCGACATTGGTCTGACAAATACCTACTGTCAAAATGTTGTGAGCCTCACAAGGAACATGATTACACGAACTTAACACAGGGTCCAAGAGAACGCTGCAACGGTCGGAAGAACAGCGTATTTTCAAGTAGGTCAAGTGGCGGAAAGGTTTTGAGTTGCCCAAGCTGCGATGGTATATCACCTAGAGCGATGGAGATGCACGAGACAAAACCGCACATGCTATTCAGCATTGCGTGTAAGGAGTGTGATGTAAGTGGACACTGAAGGGGGCTACAGATGAGATTGTTGACAAGCAGCAGTAGAGAAATGCAGAGGCTCATCATCATACAGACAAGAGTCAGTGATCTCATGTTACACCATCTCTGACCGTTGAACGGAAAAGTCTGCAAACATTCATGTGTGAGCATGATTGCTTCTTAAGGAAGGATCAGGCTCTACTTGAATGCTCTGCCCTGCATGATGTTGAAACGAAACTATTTGCCACGTTGAACCGATCGGCTGCACTTTTGATATATAAGAGCGTCATTGAAACAGGGCACAGTATACTATGAACGTGCAGATCGCGGCAACAACAAGTCAGATCATGCCACTATATCTGGACTTACCTTGAAACTCGTTGTCTGCAAGCCAAAGGTCTTGGAGTGACGTGATCGATCCCAGCCATGATGGAATCACACCTGTACAATGTACAAGTAGTGCGTCACCGGTAAGTACTGACACGACGAGTTGCTGGTACTTGAAATGATGCCGCATGTCAAGTAACATGAAGGTGTCTCAAGATATAAGCAGCACATGCAGGTCCATAGTAACATGGCAACAGCAGGAGGCTTGTATCCTCTGCAGGTTGTATAGCACTGTTTGTTCATGAATTTGTGATGTCTTGGTGTGTCCTATATCACCTGTCAACTTGTTGCTGCGCAGGTCCAGATCTTGCAGGTTCGTCAGCTGTTTCAATGACTCTGGTAGCTTGCCTGTAGATGCAGCGTAGAGCAAACCGGAAAGATGTGCTCTCGGCTGACTTACGATACTGCAACGCGACAACAGCACAGATTGTTGCAAGCGAATCTCGTGTCGTTCTTTTGAACGTAAAAGGCCCACGGACACAAGCCAAAGCGTCAGCGAACTTGCTGACCTGTGAGTTTGTTGTTGCTCAAGTTGAGGCGTTCCAACGATACCAGGCTTCCAACCTCTGGTACTATGGAACCTGAGAGTGAAGCCAATACAAGCGCATCATCAGGTGCCGTCAGTTCAGCCTGATCTTTGGCAGCGCAAAGTGCGACACGCCAGTATCCAAGCGGGCAGGCTCTAAAAATGCTGATCAATCCTCCTTTTTGAACAACGGGCTGCTAAAAGTGAGATGCAGAAGGTTTCGTGACACAAGCACACAGAATTCAGCGACGCAGTCGCGAAAGCCGCTCAAACGTGCTATTGGGTGTTTTTGGGAGCAGTACATACCTGACAGCTGATTACAACTCAAATCAAGACGTAGCAGGCCATTCAGCTTGCCGATAGCTGGCGATATGAGGCCTGCAAGGTATGAGCCAAGTAACTGGTGAAGCAAACGTAGCAGATGTCTGAAATGCTGACGATATCTCAAAGCAAGTCAGTCAAGACACAATAGGGTTTTGGCAACGGTGCCTGCTGGCCCTACATTTGAAACTGAAAACTGAAGTGCAAAAGCTCGCGTCCTGTCGGTGTGCGCGATGAGTCCTTACATTCTGTGTACGTTGAAACACACACTCAACAAGACGCTGACCAGGTTCGCATCTGGCAATCATAAGGCTGATGAAATTACCCTGCAAATCCTCACTGGTCAACACAAGGCTCTCAAGCTCTCCGTCGCGGAAAGATGCTCCTGCCAGGGTCACGGCAGCTGCGCATCCCAGCGCTTGAGACACCTCCTCAAGTGCAGCTCCATCTGTCAAGCAACAATGCAGCAGCATCCCTAGTTGGTTGTTGACTGCTCTCACAGAGGTCAGCTCAAGCGCAACACCCTGAAGAGCAAGAACCCGTGAGAGGTCGGTCATCAGCGCTGCTGATGTGAGTATGCGACAGGTGCGAGCCCTGAAAGCACCTCTCCAAAGGGTTGAGTGCGCCAAAATGATCCACACGCGCGCAAGGTACATAAGTCAAACTCGCGTGCTCCAGCTCTGCAAAACGAACCTGTCTTCCCCGCCCTAAAATCGTGCGGGATATCTGTCATCGCATCCGGCCCCTCATCTGGCTGCTCGCCCTCGAACTGCGAACCGCTCGCGGCGTAGCGTACAGGACATGAAAGAACATGTCACGTCTTTGCTACGGAGGTGAGTAGATAGACGCTCGGGACACACCAAGGCAAGACGGAACATACCCCGCTGATCACTGAATACGCAAGGCCAGATCAAATTACACAGTGAACTCGAGACAGAGAGCAAGCGCTTCCATAGGAGCATACCTCGCCTACAGAAGGGATGTGATCACTTGCCCCAAGCAAAGGTAGCGCAACGCCAATAGCGCTTGATTCCTGGTCACCTGATGCATGAAGACAAGTGCATCAAGAACTGATCGCACATGAGTACAGGCACCCTTGTGCGGTGGCACACAGAAGCGCTATTCGCCACAGTACCGTACCTGACGCAACGTTCTGCTGCTGTAACTTCTGATGCGGCTGCTGTTGTTGTTGTTGCTGTTGCCGTTGCTGTTGCTGTTGCCACCCGGCTCGCGCAAGCAAGTCGAAATGATTGCCGTTGCTGAAGAGCAGACGTATGGGCGTGCGTGTATCACTTGCATGTGGCTCAGGGTACTGGGAATTGAGTCTGAGACCATCTCGTTGATCAAACTCATGGATGACAAAATCATGAGTCAGCCTATACATCTCACACATCATGGCCAGCTCTATCTCGCCAGCATACACTCCGTCTCTGCGCATGTTGATGATGTACTGCTCTGGTGTCATGGAGACCTCGCCTTCGCGTGTACCCAACTGATTTTTCAGGTGCGATAGATCAGCTGCTAGCCTATCACAGACAACTTGCCGTAGCTCGGCGTGCGCTTCCGGATTCACGGGTTTGCCTGTAGCCGCGGCAAGTCCCGCAGCAGCAGAGCGGAATAGGGAATTGCCGTCATATACCTGAGATATCAACCTCAGATCATTCTGCGCAAGTTGCTCGTCCCGACCAAATCGCGGGGCAGAAGGAGCGGCACGTGACTGGCCCTGCTCAGTAACGAGCAAAGCACAGAAATTAGATATAGTACAGCATCAGTCACTACACGCAGTTGTGGACTCTGCTACGCATGCTCGTGAAGAAGGCAGGCTGTGTGGTGTGGTCAACGCACACTGTGACCTGCGAGCACTCGAAACTGACCTCGGACAAAGCTGAGCTATTTTGCTTGTTGTGTCCCATTGCGCCATGCGCACCATACGGACCAGACTGCTTGATTGCAGTCGCTGCCTGTATCGCTTCTTGAATCTCCTGCAATGTCAACACAGAAAGCGTTGCTCAGGATTTGTAGAGTCACGAGCGCTGTCAATTTTGCGCCACACATGCATTCCCTTGGAGCCACGACATACCTCTGCGGTTGCAGGCTCGTTCCCAAAAAGCGGGGGGCTAGCGGCGCTGCCATCCAGACATGCAACATCAGATGCTGGTGTAGCGCCGATACTGGAGGTCTGAGAGCTCTTGCTTGCAACTGTCACAGGGTCTGTATAAGCACACAGTATATCTGGTGCCCCAATAGCGTGAACCCGTATGATGAATGGCCTGCTGTGTTTGGAGGTGACCTCATCAATGCGGATGTTGAGCTTGCCGCTGCCCTGGCTGTCAATCCACTGCTTGCTGTCTCCGCTACCAACTTCTTGGAGGATACTTTGCTTCTCAGGCTTGAGCTCAGTGAGATCAGTATAGAGTAGAGTCATGCCAAGGTTGACAGGGTCGCTTGGAATCACGACCTGGTTGTAACAGTCTGTCAAGCGAACAATCAGCTGCATGCATGACCTCTCGCCATTCGTGTCCTTGTACCAAATAGCTTTCCATGGGGCCCCGACTGGAGATGCAAGCGCCAGCCGATACTTCACCACCAGCAGCCAAGGGGTTTCAGCTGTCTGGCTCTGGGCAGCTTGGCCTATCATCGAAAAGGTCAATTTGATGGTGCTGCCCCACAAGGATTCGTCGAGCACGGTGCACGTCATGTCCACCATGTTGCCGTCTGAGGACATAGTTGCCAAGGGTTGCGCTGCCCAGTCGATTAAACTGGTAAATGGACCAGCATGATGCGTCGTCTCACCACCAAAAAGGTTGACGTCCAGAGAGGAAAGAAAAGGGGGAGATAGGGCGGATTCCTCAGGCAGGTGAAGGCCAATGGTGAACGGCTGGTGAACGAACACGGACACCGGGGCTTGAGCAACGGATATGCTCATTGTTGCAGGTGCCGCTTTTTGTGCTGCTGCTGTGGCACTGTGCGTGCTGTGGTATTCTGTGCAGCGCTGTGCTGTGCTGTGCTATGCTGTGCTGTGCTCCTGACTGCTCTTGAGCGTCTCACGTGCTCTGTGTTCTTTGTGCCCTGCTTCCTTGTTGGATCTCCTCAAAATTCAAGTCTAAATCTTACCCCCATTTTCCCCCGGGCCGCTCACTTGTCTAGTGCACTATAGGAAAAGTCGTCAATGCAATTGCTCTCGTACGACCTCGTTGTTGAGAGCAAACGTCGCAGCTCGCTGACATCGTACGGATCTTGTTACAGCGACTGTCAGATTCCAACGATCATCAAGCTGGGATTTTTTGTGCCCGTTGGTTTCTAGCGGCAGAGACGCTCCTAGGCGCAGAGCCCTTTCAGCGCTTGACTCGTGTTATGGTGTATGAAGAGCGCCTGCAGCCACCGAAGCGCCACGTCATGCGTTATACCAGTCAAAGCGAGAGTTTCAGTGGCTATAATGCAGTGGGTAGGTTGAGTTGGCCCGTCATCAGACTTACTCATGTGCTCAGAAGGAGGGTTTGCAGGCTTCCATATGGTGACTGTCAGCCCAGCGCGCTGTCTTCCGACTCACAATTCGTGAGCCTTGAGCATGCGACAATCGCCCTGTTGACTAGTATCATGACCATGAGGCTTTCTCAGACTTGTCATTCAGGGACATGTGGGCACAGCGCAGACATACAGGGCATGTGACGCAAATTTGACGCTTGAACAGCCCAAATACACGATGATACATTTTGTAGCACACTCAACCTGCATAACTGAATGCAGAGCATAACAGATATGAAGGCAACTTTGGCGTTCAGATAGCATACGGATCCGTGTCGCATGACACTAAAGCTTGATTGTGATACAGTTGAGTCGGCTCACTATGACAGTAGGCACGTGTGATCAGCGAGAGCTCTGCAGGCTCGCGGTATGTTGGTCACACATAACAGTCTCAGATCTGGTTCACGCTTCACTAAAGCTTGTGACATCAGCTAGAACATCAGTTGTATGGATCGTGGCGATAGTCGCGACGTCTACGGCACAAGCAATGCATATAGACCAAATGCCTGGGACCTAGCTGTGTATCATGCCTTGCATGAATTTTTGTACGGGTGTGTGTCGTCTGCGTGACTGCAATGCCAGCTGCATACCGGACTGTATCAAGCTGAAGCACACTATCATTTCCTGAACGCTCGTGCACTGTGACTCGTGCAAGAAGTCCTGTCATGGTATTGCCGAAGCTTGTGTCATCTACTTCACGATGCTCGCCATGTCTTGCAGCTGGTTAGAATGCACTAGCACTCAATGTCCGCCACTGTATTTGTCAGCCAGATGATCTGCTCAGAAGTTGAAGTGTGGCCATCACGACCAGCTTGGAAGCATTCGCGCACATTACCTTGCCTAACACTGCGTTGAATGCGACGAAGAGGGTCCATCATGCGTGCGCAATGCCCGACACTATAGCTGACTGTTGATGATAGGCTGTAGATTGCTTCTGCCAGATTCATAGCAGACTACTCTGCACCAGTCTAAGTCTGTGGCACGAAGCGTCGTGCAGGAACATCAGCTCCTCGGGCGTTGCAGCCTCCTCTGCCAGTGGGCATCCAGCGACAGAATGCGTCCAGTCTGCTAGCCACGCTCAAAGTAGGTCTTGTGCTTGTCATGGTCATGCTGCAGCTTCACTGAACTGGTGCGTTGTCACAAGCATAGCGCAATCGTTGTGAAGTGCGAGTCCACTACACAGCTAGTTTGCTGGTCTCTTGAAGAGGTCAGCTGCTACTAAGGCCATGATGATGCATCATCTGAGAGCTGAACTGATCAAACGTGATGCTCCAATCGAGGCGACTGGCTCTGTCATGGGTGTTCTATGAGAGCTGAAAAGCCGCACGTTTCGTGTTATGAGTAGATACTAGCTGGATTCAGTCTCTCATCTTAAATTATGTTTGCTAAGGACCTCGCACACCCCACGCGAAAGTAAACAGCCTGTCATGCAAACTGACTCCCACCCTAACCATCCAGACACCAGCAGCCAAATGCATACGTCAAAATTGCTTACTGTGAGTGCATGTATCCTACCTGGTTCAGAATGGCTAGTGTAGACCCCAAGCTGAGTGCGAGTGTTACCATCTCCAGCTACACTGCCAAGGCTGCATGCGTAGCTGACCTTGATAGATGGGAAATGCTTCTGATGCGCACTATCGCCACGGAACCATATATGTCTTGAGCCCCATTCAGCAGGCCTCAGCTTCGATCAGAGACCATTGTGCGGCAAGCGTCAATGAACACCGCTGTAGCACGCGCGTCATACCGCTCTATATAAGAGCTGCTCTTCAATGACGCTACCATACAACTGTATATTGAGCTCTCCAGAACCTTCCGCAATCCAGTATTTACCCATCAAGACATGCTTGCCTTTTGGAGTTGTTCCACCATGACCAGCATAGTACTCAGTATCACGAATCCTTCTTGCAAGAGCATGGAAAGCCGTCATCATTGCGACGCGGTCTGGATCTTCCAGCAGCACGCTGTCAAAACCACACTGACTGACCTCAGTGTGCATCAGATCAGCATCGACCAGTGCGTTGTTGAGCTTGTCGATGCTCGTGTAGCCCGCAACAACAATGGTGAGCGCAAATCATCTGCACCAGTCCATAGCTCACTGTGCCATCTGCCCTGCTATAGACCATTGTGTTCCAATGTGATCTGTATCAATTTCAGCTACGCGACCCAGTCCCAGCTATCGTTCAGATTTCACATCCTGACTTGCTAGTGCTCGACTTTGCTCGCAGGTTGGCGGAGCGATTTCCGGCATTTCTTGCTAGCTTGCAGGGAAAGTCGGTCTGAGCAGGTGGGCTGTGACTGTGCACTCTGCATTACCCATCCTCGAGATGTTGTCACCATGTCACCTCACCTCAGCGAAGATTTGACAGGAATTACCCCCACAGCGTCACAGCAACAGGCAACCTTTCATCAGCAGTACTGGTGCATACGACTGCTGCGCACACTGCAAGCTCTTCTTGGTCTGAGATCTTCTGATCGCGGCTCATCGCAACAGCAGGAACGTTCCTCACAACAGCCATGGATGGAGCTAGCAGCTTCGGCATCATAAACGCAATGAGGACTGGGAACGTCGTCTTAGATGTCATCCTGGCCTTGATGGTGCCTGTCGCAATGCAGGTAGTGTGGAGACAACTTGTTGCAACGCTCAACGGGACAAGCTAGATATGGTGCATTGCAATCGGTTCAGTCGTGCTCGAGCTGTAGAAATTGCAGCGCACGGGACCATTAGCCTGCTCTGATGGTGGGTGGATGGGCTCTGTTGTGTCTATCGGATGCATGTCTTATGTGCAACAGGCAGCGTTCAAGTTCTATGAGAAGACCTGGCCACGATTCCTGGCGTACTTTGAGAGACCAAGTAGCGGGCACGACTTCACGCGTGTCGTGGACTATGTCTGCACTAGTCACTCATCGCCCCTCGATCCGGACGACAGGAACAACATCCTGCAGAAAGCAATCTCGCAGTGAGTGACTTACACGCGTCGCGACTGTACTAGTTATCCCATACCAGCACCATCACGTTGTCTTGGCGATAGTATTGAGGCATTCGAACCAGCATTGCACTGCTGCATTGCACTGTGCATATGTCACAGCTGGGTTGCTCAACTGGAGGTGCTCCGCTACAACCAAGCCAATATCACCCTCAGCGCTATCAAAGAGAAGGGTCAGCGTGACTATGACACGTGGGGGATGGTGTATGGCGGCACTGCTGAGCAGCTCAAAGCGTACAGGGTTAAAACTACTCCTCCATACAACGAGTGAGTGACTTGTCCACGAATCCTAAAGATCTTGTACAACACGCACACACGTGCACGCTGTGACTGTGTCGTTTGGCCAACGACTGCACGTCGCTGGTCGTTCGCTGTTGGTGCTGTCCACCACTGACATTGACTGCAACTTGAGCTGTAGCTTACTGCGTTGCCGCTCTGATGTTTGCACGGCTACCACCTTTCTCTTGTGAATCGCAGGTGGGTACAGCTACCAAATGAGGTGTCTTTCTGTATGAAGTGTCAAGAGGAGTCAGCAGAAGAGTCTGACAATCAGCAGCACAGGCCGTCCAAGAAGACGCTCTCTTACTTGTTTAGGTGTTCAGAGCCTGATGGTGACAATCGCATTGATGCCTGCATAGAGGAGGCATTTCAATGGTGAGTACAGGATGACTTGCGAAGCTGCAGATCGCTGTTCACGTTCGGTTCCATCGTGCTGTCCAGTCGGAAAGTAGAAATCAGGCTGCATCACGTGAGCATGTTGCTGCGCTAGCACTATCAATAATGCCGTAGTATGTCCAACCGAGTCAGGAAGCACCATAGCGAGTGCACGACCGATATGGCTGTGTTATCAATGCATCACCCCTCGTTACATTGCTGAAGCATGCGTGCCTATACCCAAACATGTGCATAATCATTCTGTTGATGCAGGTACATCAAAGAGATGGAGGCAACAGAGGATCATGCTCGCTACCTGTACACTCTTGCACCACGGCCTAAGATTCTCCTCACAGATGAAGAGGGAGGCGATGATGTAAGCATACAATGCATAACACATACACGCATAGATGTAAGCATACACTAACTGATGTATATGCATGTATCCACATCACAGCATGCAGAAGCAGTGATGCATGTGTGATAGCATGCGGTGGCACGAAATGCCTCTTTCAAAGGAGGAGAGAGAAAATAATGCGGATCACACGAGAAGCGGTGCTCACATGCAACGTGTTATGCAATAGCGACAGAGTGTGCATGAGTTTGCTGCAGCGTGCTGTCTGGCAGCGGCACCGTCGATAACTTGACAAATCGCCTCGCACCCAGCCTTTCGCAGTGGCTCGTTCATGAGTAGTTGATCTTCAGCTTGTCGCTCTGTGATATCTGTTCTACTGCGTCCGGCATCTCTGCGCGTTCGTGTACCTGTGTCGTGTAACGTGATCTGCGGGAAGCGCTGCATGTTCATCATTCTGTGTGTATGCATGTCTGAAACCGCACAGAACGTGCGGCGCTATAAGCGGTACAAGCTTGCAGACCACAAGTCCTTTGACAGTCTGTTCTTCAGAGAGAAGGAGGATCTGCTTAAGCTGCTTGGCAATTTCGAGTCCAAGCGTGGCAAGTACGCCATCAGGGGATACCCACACAAGGTAAAGAGGCTCGTCGATCATACACACGTACAGACTTTGCTGAGACTCTGCTCATATGCTCATGCCAGCAGATGCTTTGACCCTGTGCTAGTGAGACGAAAGAGTGATGCTCGTGTTTCTATGGCTGTGGTCTTTTTGTGTGTATGTAGCTTGGTATCCTGTTGCATGGGCCTCCAGGGACAGGGAAAACATCTCTCATCAAGGCTCTGGCATGTCACACAGGGCGCAATATTGTCAACATACCTCTGGCACGCATGCGTACCAACCAGGTAAGAGTTCTGCTCAAACTTTGCCATGAGCTACGTAAACCAAAACGTCACCAGGCTGGATTCTATAGACCTCTGCTATAACAATCAATTCATGGTCGGCCTCTTGTTGACTCAGCACAACTTGAACAGCTCGCCTGTTTTACCGAGTGTGCACCGATGCATGTGTAGCCAGTGATTCGTGTCAGCCGTATCTTGACACAGCACAATCCATGTGCGTGCGCACTTCATGCCACTTACCATCTTCCGGTTTGTGCGTGAGCACAGTTCTGATCGCTGACGGTACGGGCTTTGTGGCAATACTCTGCGTTGATCCTGCTGCGCGCGCCAGCTCAGCTTGGAACACAAAGTGTGTCTCAGCGTACTGTCCTTTCAGGCGTGACACTCAGTATAGACACACCTCGGCCGGTTGCGTTTGTGAACCGCAAATTTCGTTGAGGCACGCATTTTCCTGATGCAAGAGCCAAATGCTGATGGAATTACCAGATTACAGCTTCTGAAGCTTTACGGACTCCAAGTGCACAAGCGCGTGAAATTTGAGAGCACTGTGTTTTTGCACGCTGCTGACTATGTTACATGTGTCTGTATATCTACACACACTTCACTTACAGGAGTTGATGGACATCGTCTTTGACCAGACGTTTACAGTGGCCGGCGAAGAGATGCCAGTGAAGCTGCCCTTTTCGCAGACCATCTTTGTCATGGAGGACATTGATGCAGCAAGCCCTATCGTACAGAACCGCAACAAGCCTAAGGAGAAGTCCAAGCACACTCGCTTAAAGGTGGTGTTCCTCGCTGTGCTTGAGTAGACGACACTGCTATTGCTATCATATATATACTAGACTGTTCCTTGTACGTTCTTGCTCGTCTCGATCGTGCAGTGCCTGTAACTGTCACCGTTTTTTCTAATAACGTAATGTTCGTGCAAAAGCTCTGTCGTGGTTGGGGAACCTTGCCACGTTGCATTTGCTGGCATACATGGATGAGAACATTGCAAGCACACTTAGTACCTCTCATGAGGGAGATGCGTCGTGCGCTGCTTGTGCTCACGTTGCGGTGCTTGACACATTTGTCTACACGTATGTATAACTGTACATGTACAGGTGACAGAAGAGATCCGAACAGATCCAGCGCCTATGCCACCGCAGTACACGCATGACAGCGCCTCACCCAGTGTGCATCACAACAGCAACAGTCTGAGCAATGGAATAGCACACATCAGCAGCAGCAGTCTGAATGGCGATGATGCAGCATCGAACACTGTCAATGGTGACACAGCAACATTGCGTTCACCTGGTGGAAGTGCGCTGGTGCATGCAGCTCTTGTGCCTGTCATGGGTGGTCTGCAGAGAGAGCTGTCTACATCTAGTGGCAATGGTGATTGCGAAATGCTGCACATACATGCTTCAATAGAGTCAATCATGACGCTGTACTGCACAGATTCAAGTGCGATGCGACGTTGACAGTTCAGCATGAGCTGTCACAGATAGTTGACGTGTTCGTGCACTGCGTGAGGGTCACAGAAGGCACCCAAACAAGCTCGCGTGTGCTGATTGATGCAGTCGGCCTCTTGTGCCAGTGTGTTCGTACGCCAGCTATGCTCTCTACGTGATCTCTTGTTCGTGGGGAGCAGCGAGCTCCTGATCGCGCTCGTACGCATGCCTCTGTGTCTGTATGCGTACACGTGATCCACTGCGTTCGTCTGTGTGCATGTGTGCTGCCTGTGCATATGCAGGGGATGCGCGGCCTGTGACGCGGACACGTTTGACCCGTGAGACGACAGTAGATGAGGGCTGCGCTGAAAGCTCATCATCAGACAGCAGTGATGATGTAAGTTTTCCTACATCAATATCCGTAACATTTGCAGCATGTACACAACTTGTGATGCGGATATACGTGCACCTATCGCGAAGCTATGGTCTTGCGTGTGGTTTCGTGTTACGCGGTAGCAGACGTTTCGTGTTGCATGTTGTGAACGTTTCGTGTCTCCTTTCGTACACTGCATTCGACTACTGTTGTTGACTATAGGAGGTATTTGGTGCAGCGGGGCCTCTAGCAGAGGGAGACGAAGACGGTGATGATAGACGAAAACGTGCTGCAAAGTTCTCAAAAAAGGAGCACAGTGGTGAAGGCAAGAGCAAGTATGCCAGCAAGACTGACAAGCTAGACCTTGCGGTGAGTGTGCCTAGGGTCTTACTGTTTCATGTTGTAAGACTATTGTACAGCAGAGCTTGACTATGAATGCTGACCATCGAAGCGTATCTTTCTGGCTCATCATAACACGGTGCTGTCGTGTTTTGCAGTGATGCTCACGCTAGTCCTCAATTAATGTAGCACTGTGCCTTGTCGATGTGTCATTGCGCCTTGTTGCTGTATGATTGCGCATGATACTCATTCATGCTGCGACTTGCACATGCTATGGTCGATCCTGATTGCACACTGATGTGCTACTTGACGATTCCTGTGCCTGTTACATCTGTCGCACTACAGGGTCTGCTGAATGTGCTAGATGGCGTAGTAGACACTCCTGCTCGCATTGTGGTGATGACAAGGTGAGTGTGCTTCTCTTTATCTGACAGCTGGTGCTGGCCCGTGTGAGCGAGGTCAAAGAAACTGGCGCGCCCAGTCACTTGAAGTGCTCTTCAACGTGGCATCATTGGTACTGTACTCTTCCATCACACTTTGCCACCTCTATTGACGTTGGCCACTACCTGTGCATGGTTGAAATTGAGACTAACGCTATTGTGGCTCAACCTGACTTGGTGCATCGTGGGCTCAGTGCACCTCATTCGCGTCGTTGAGACGTCCTACAACATTGCCGCATCTCTGCATCACCTTCGCTGTAGCTGTGCCCTGCTGCAATGTATGTGTTGAGCAGTAATCACCCTGAGAGGTTAGACCCTGCACTGATCAGGCCAGGGCGAGTGGACAAGAAGCTCTACCTTGGCTACATGCAGTTCCCTGAGGCTCAGCAGATGGTCGAGCACTACTTCCAAGGGTGCGTGAAAACCTGCATGCTGTCTTGCATTGCAGGCCCAATCAGCAAGGCGCATGCTTGTCCTCGCAGGAGCTTCGTGTGCGTGTCAGCGCAACACCGCATGAGTACCCTCAACCTGTTCATCTGGAAGTTTAAGGTTGACGGAGCGAGCTGTTGTGATACGTGCATGCGCCATCTGCTTGTTCATTCTACCTGTCGTGTAGCGAAGCAGTACACTTGATCCAATGCGCGTCCCTGTTAGGGAAAGGATCGTCAAAGGCGCCTTTTCTAGCACCACTACACTGCGCTCTCACGACTGAGCTGTTCTGTGTTCTGATCTCCACACGCTGTTGCATGTGCAGAGGGTTAACAGAGGAGCAGTCAGCGCGACTGGCCAAGATCTTTGCTCCCAGTGTGCCTGTGTCTCGACACAGCAGCAAAGCACATGCCAATGGTTCAACACGTGTCCCTGGTCATGCCATGAATGGACATGCTATTGGGCACAGGCGGCAAGGCCATGGCTTATCCTCTGACTATCAGTTCATGCAAGCACAGGCAGGTCTGCCCTGCTTCACACCTGCTACTATAGAGCAGCTCTGTGCAGAGTATGAAGAGGTGAGGATATGTCATAGCAACAACTGGATATAGCAATGACACCGCAATTACATTGATGTATAACTCGGTCGCTGAGTTGACTCACTGCATTACGAACGCAAGCGATAAGTCGTTGCACGTATTGCTAACGAACATGCGATTGGCCAGACACTGGTGAAGCTTTGCGCGAGTACCTCTACCGTTGCATGTGGCTGCATCTCAAGCGCTACACGAACCACTCAGCGACACTCACGAGTCACGCAGGCCTGCAAAGCTGTCTGACTTTCTACAAAAGACGCTTGGTTATGCTGCGTTAAGTGTGCAAAGACTGTGATGTTCATTATGTCTTGCATTCTTGCGACCGTTGCAGGTCGACGACTTCATTGAGGCTATGCGGGAGCAAGGCAACGCTTCACGCGCGAAGGGTGCGTGGGACTGAGCACGCATCTCAAAGCAATGCCAAACAGTATCTTCCACGTTTAGAGCGCACACCTTGCAGCATGCAGCAACGATCTTCTGCAGACCATATACAACAGTCACACTGATGCGGTGCCGGAGATACGCTTGATGTGTGACGAGGCATACCGATACTGATCGCGGTCAGTTGAGTGTCCGCTGCACACGACAGTCGATGCCTGAACGAGTTTGAGCACATCTTCATGTGTCAACACATGTTTCTGAGTACACGAGAGCATCATGCGCCACTATGCACAGCAATACAGTTCAGCAGTCAGCGAAACGTAGCATCATGCGCGCAGTGTATGTCTGCTAACATGGCAGTTGGAAAGCGCTGCGTTCCTCATTACGAGTACATGTGTGTGCAGCCAAGACGGACTGAGCTGCGCAAGTGCAGGCCAGATGTATACGGCAGGGTGGGCAGATGTCGTAGCTTCAAAGCCCGTATATGTGTATGCGTTACCCGCGCTACCCAGTTCATCACGCCATCATACAACACAGAGCAATTACAGTGCACGTCTTGCGCGCGAAGTTTTACGTCCGTCGTTCGCTGTTGCATTGTTTCGCATCGCTCATCACCACCACAGAGCCGATAGTATGTGCCGAAAAGTGCTGCACGCCGAAAGCGGTGCTCTTGGCGCATGTGCATCTAGCGGTGCAAGCATCACCTAAACTCGGCACACTTGTTTCTCGGCGAGATTGCTGACAAGCAGCTGTACTGTTTGAGAGTAGCATGCGTTCTACAGCCTTACGCTGAAGTCAGCAGCATGCTCAGGGCTACTGAATATTGATATCAGTGGTTCAGTTCAGCTTGTCTGCTATTGCGAACACGTCCTCTCAGCTCAGGCTCTATACACTATAGTAGCTATGCGTCCAGCAATCAAGGTGTCAGACAACTTCACTCTCATGTATAGTGTGCGCATGTGCTGTCAGCACAAGATGATTCCATCGGCTGTTGTGTGATTGCGACTCGCTGGTGTGCTCCTTGCATGTTCGTGTGTATCCCTCACGGCACCAGGGTGAGAGCTTCTACTGCTTTTGAGCAGAAGTCAGCCTGCTGCTGCGGTGCTGCTTAGCTCGCAATACAGGCTGCTATCAAAGCGTTATGACTGCTCTGGACGTAAGCACAAAGATTCGACACATCTCTCACTCTTGCTTCCCATGAACGTGTGCTGCCTTTGACGGTTCGCGCACTGCTACTGGAGACTGCCAGGCGCTCGAAGCGTTTACCTGCTCTCTCGCCTCAAGCAGACCCCGTGGTTCAACAGTACAGGAGCTGGTGACCAAACTTGCAAGTGAGAGCTGCTGCTTTCCGCTGTGAGCTTGACCCTACATCCATACGTATCAGCAGTCCTGAAGCAGCTTGCAATCTTCACATTCCCGCAGACAAGATCCTCGAGGTCAGGCCTGTTGACTTGAGTGCGTGGTTCAACAAGAGACAGGAGACCTGTCTTGACGCTCTAGCATGCTCATATACCAGTTGAATGCGCTGCGGGTCGATTGCGCGCAGGAAGCTGTAGTCCAGAGCTCTGTAATAGGACTAGTCTAGTGGGGACATCAACAGGCAACACACAACAGCCGATTTGGCGATTTATTACAGTCTCCCACCGGTAACGCGTTGCTGTGCACATCATAGACGGTTCTGAGCTGGCTTGCGCTCAGAGTAGTTCACATGCCTTGTTATGCTGCAGATTAGGAGAGCTGGGAAAGCGAGGTTTTCCTTTGAAGTGGCAACAGCAGCACCATGCCGAGCTCCATGCCTTTCTACGAGGTAAGCAAGGCAAAAACAATGACAAAAGATCAGGCTCATCGCCGACCATACCAAGTCAGCTTTGACTACTGCAAGAAAAGCTTGAAAGACAGTCTCCTGCAGTTAATCGCAGTGGCACTGAACCTGCTGATAGGCAAGCGATAGCGCTAGATTCTTATGTTGCACGCACACGTCTTGAGATTGCTGATGACATCTGGTGTTCATCATCAATACTCTGCACAGGTGGAGTTCGAGGTGACTGCTGAGCTCGGGCACGGCGAAGTAGTTATTGTCGGAGGTTCATGTCCAAGGTGAGCATACAATCATGTCTCAGCATGGTAGTTACAGTTCACTGGGCACCTTGCCGGTTTCGACGTGCGTGAAGTCGCAGAACAGGACTCTGCAAACAATAATCAGCAGACATCAAATCAGATCCGTTGTCGTAGTGCAAGAGGATCGTGATATCTTCAGCTGTCACTGCATGCCGCTTCGAGTGCTCATCAGCCTGCAGCTGTGCACTCATTTCTATATACTCCCTCAGTTTGGGGCACTTGGACCCGAAAGCAGCAGTGATACTGACGACAACGCCTGATACATACCCTGTATGGAGGAGTGAACCGCTAGCGTTACCTCTACATCAAGTTGTGCTCTACAGATATGGCGTCCTCTCAGGCGGCACGGTGAGTCGACAAGCGCTACTGTGTTCAGGGATGTTGTAATTGTGAGCTATCGATGCGGCGAATTCAGCTCCCTTGGGGAATCGCTCACTGTATTGAATCATGTTGATGCTCTTAACAGCAAACTGCATGACAGAGCACAGAATTGTTTTTAAACTCGCTCGATGCTGATACGCGCGACATGCACCTGTGCATGCATGCAAGGGAAATAACAGTACAGTATATTACGCTATGAAACACTGCTTTCAGTGCATCACATTACACAGCAAGGATTTGCACGCAAGTATAATTGTGCTCATTGGATCGCTTTGTGTATGAAAACCTCTTACAACCAGTTATTGTTGTTGTATTGTGCAGTTCAAGAGGTGGGAGCAGCTGCGCGAGGACAGAATACTGGACATGGTTGCCTCTGCTAGCCTCGTACCACTAGGTACGCACTCATCGCATCGTTGCATGTCAAGCTGCCTGTATTCAGATCGCGTTCTATGAAGCATGGCGTAAGGTTGTACAAAGGTAGTGATCTGCAGCAAGAGCGTGCAGCAATGTACATACAGCTCGACCCCATGCATAACGACCGACGTAGGTACGATGACCTGCGGCTGAGGAAAGCACAGATTGCATGCAGTACGATGTTATGGTGAATCTGCAAGCACAAAGCTACAGCCATTTCGCAAGCATGTGTATCGCCTCTGTACCACGTCACACCTGTGCATACCCTAGCCGCAGCTGAGAAGCGTGTCTGTCGACTTATGTGTGTCTGCTGAGCGTGCATTCGCAACAACGCTCAGCAGCCGCACCACGCAGGATTGTCTCACATGAGAAGCACATCTTTGTCTCATTGTGTGATATTGTTTTCATTGCTCTGCAGTGACAAGTGGAGACCGCATAGACCATGAGCAGCAGTCTGGACCTGTGCCCAGTGTGCTGGAGTCTGCTCTCAAGGTACAATGATGTGCATACTGATAGACCACATGACGCTTTCTGAAGCAGAGCAGCCTGTTATCTCTGGTTGCGATGGAAGGATTTGTCATTGTCTCTCGCGACAGCAATACAGTTGCGATTGCTGAGCTTGCCGCACATGTAGAACAAAGCATCACTATGACCAGAACGAACCGTACTCACGGTTATGTCTCGCAGGTTGGCGCTAGCGATGCATCAGCAGGTTGTCTCAGCAATCGGAGAAGCACGATGCGTGCATTTATTGTGTTTACCTGTACCTCGCAATGCAATCGCTTAGTGCCAGTACGTGCGCTATCGTTCGCATTCGCTGCATACTTTGTACGCGCATTCAGATGCAAGTCGTAAATTTCTTACCTGGCTAAGGTCGACTGAATGCGCTTGTGCCAGCAGATGCATTCCTGTCAACAGTGAATGAGGCTTATGTACGGTGTATGTACTATGTATATGTATCGTGTATATGTACTGTTTGTGTATCAGGATGCGGAGAGGGAGCTAGATGGGCTGAAACCTATCGACGGCGCTCCGGGCTCAGCACGAAAAGCTTCAGGTATGACACGAGTATGTCACTCATGAGAGTAGTCCGATCTGTCATTCGCCCCTGCCCTACAGTTGCCAAGGCGTACACGAGCGGTTGACTTTATCCCGCCATTGTCCTGTCAGTTGATCGCACGTGAGACGAATTCGGCATCTGTGCTCCGGCTCCGTTCCGCATCATCAAGCAATTGGCTTTGCGTACTGATGGGTGAGCCTGTGCTGTTCACTCGCTGCATGCGTCTAAATGACATTGGTTTGACGCATAGACTTCTCCTGGTACTGGATCTAGAGAAGCTCGTGGTCTGCAGTCGCAGCGGTTGTAATTGCTAGCCGTATCGCTGCTGCCGTTGCTAGTGCTATTGCTGCTTTTGATCTCGTTGCCATGCACTTTTGTGCATCGTCGTCTATATGACTGTGGCAAACAGATGCAACAGACATAGCAAAGCAAGCAGCACGTGCAAGGCGTATGAGCTTACCAGTTGTACCATCAGGCTCTGGTACATTACCTGGCACTGGGGCTGGCCTTGGGGTACGTTTTGTAACATCACAATACGCAACAACAACACACATGACAGAATGTCCACCACGCTCGCAATCAATGATACTTGGCGTGTACAATGAGTACAGTCCACGGAGCATCTGAATACGGACAATGACGTGCGCAGCGAATACAACTCTTGCGTATGCAAGCTGCCTCATGTAAGCACATTGGAAGAAGCGACAGGTCTTCTTTCGCGTCTTCAGCATTTATGTGACGCAACTGTCTCGTGATCTAAGAGGACGGTATAGGGCTGTCGTGTCTATGAACTACACCCAGCATGTGTGGTGTCACGCTGTGCATAATGCAAGGATCATCCTGTGATGTGCTTACACCACCGGATAGTCGTTGCAGCAGTGTTAGGCGCGCGCAAAGAGGGGTGTTTGCTCACGAGTGTCACAGAGCAGCGCGTGAACTTTGTCCGCAGTCGCACTGCTTACGCCTGTCATGACAGGCAGAGGTTATAGAATACAGGGAGCAGTTCGATGTTCGTAAGCACCCCGTTTTTTGCGTGCCAGATTGTATTCTCACGTCTACTGTGAGTCCCTCCTTCCTTGTAGCGTGTGATCACCTACAAGATGCAACCATCGCAGCATAGCATTCATGCGTGTGAGCTCATGCATCTCATGTGCATCTGTTTCGTTACATGTGTGGTGTATTGTTACATCACTATCAACAGGTTGGAGCAGCAGGGCTTGCAGGTGCCAAGTTTGCTACACGTGCATCTGTCAGCGTCATCAGATCAGACT
>CAXIVC010000120.1:0-59703 GCA_964035585.1 Polytrichum formosum | reverse complement strand
GCATCCTTCACTGCTAGATCACTGATCTCTTTCATGCTGCTCTCGAAGTGCTGATCGCATGAAGCCTCTCCGTGTCGGACGATGAGCTCATAACACTCTGTGTTCTGACCACTCGTGCACTGGCTTCCGTACCTGATGACAGCAAGCTGAGTCCCCCAACAATCCATGTCGTACTTGACCTGTGCTGTCAAGTCATCCTTCAAGTTGTACATCTGCATCTCGAATGTGACTAAGGGTGTTGACTGATCCAGGTACTGCATAGCTCCAGACCAGTCCATGAGCATCGGTGGATGATCAGGGTGCTGTTTGCAGTAGTTGCTGATTGCAAAGCTATGAGCACTGCGGATCTTGTAGGCTTGCCCGAGCACAACGATTTTGCCAGGGAACCGGGCAAACCACTTCTGATAGTACTGAATTTTCTTTGGTTCTACTTTGCCTGTCAAGTCCAAGGATGGCTCGACATGGAAGTCATCACCATAGCCACTGGACACTTGACCATTCAGGAACCTGAAGAAGTCACGGGCAGTCAACACAGTATCGGTACTGTCATCTTGCAGCAGGAAGCCAGTCTGAGATGGCATGGTCGGACAGGTATGTGTGTGTTGTCTTTGTGTCCGTACTAAGTTCTTTCTTCATTTGAAAACTTTTTACCAGCTTTTTCTTGCAGCCCATTTGAACAATTTGTTCAATTGCGTAAAACAGTGAAGTTGAATGGGAAGGCCCTTTTGAAGTCAGCCTTCACTAGGTAGACCCCTCAGGTGACACTTTTTTTCATAGCCAATCTTTCATCGCAACACGGACTGACTCATCGGATGCAATGATTCAGCATCCATGAGTACGAATCTTCTTTGTTGAAAATTCGTGCTAACTTGGTGCCAAAGGATTTGCAGTAGCGTCTTATGCCCGAGTCCACCTGAACGAACTGCCAGGCTGTTCAATAGCCTCAACCAGTGAGTATGCCGGATCCTCCGTGTGACAGTGTCTTGCGGGCCAAGCACAAGACAAGACGAGACAAGACAAGACAAGACAAGACAAGACAAGACAAGACAAGACAAGACAAGACAAGACAAGACAATATTCAACATATTGTTCAATTGCGTAAAACAGTAAAATTGAACACGGGAAGCCCCTTTTGAAGTCAGCCTTCACTAGGTAGACCCCTCAGGTGATATTTATTTCTGAGACAAAAGTCCCCTGACGCTCATCATGACTTACTCAGCCTGAGCGTGTTGAGGTGTGGTGTGCTATGACTGTTTCGTAGTGTGTCCTACGTGACAATCACTTCAAGCAGGCATGTGATGGCTGCTACAACAGAAGTGTAATAGGCGTGTCACCTGACCTATGATATTGCAAGACAAGGCTGTGGTACCGCTCAAGACGAAACAAGACAAGACAAGACAAGACAAGACGAGACAAGACAAGACAAGCATCGATACTCAGTAGTACTTGCTGTGGTGCAACATGGACTGTTGCAATGTAGCATTTAGTGTTGGTACGACACAAAGAGAGTACTGACACTTGAGTGATCCAAACGGTGGTGATCAGTACTACTGGTAATGCAATGCTAATGCCAGTGTACTAATGGGAGGCCAGTGCATCTGTCCGTGCTTTGACGAGCGTGGTGTGCTTATTGCTGACAGGGCGATGGCATTGCTTCGCGCGGCGAATGGTGTCTGTGTCGATGTGGCAGTGGTCGATCAGACTTGCCCTAACTATCTGAACGATGCTGGTACAGGCAGTAGTGCTTTGTTGCCTGGTTCTGCGGCAGCTGACAAGACTCAAGCGATTTGAAAACCTACGGCGCTGCTTACAGCCCTGCTAGTCATACCCTCTTCGCAGCAGTTTTGGAGCAGTCAGGAGCAGGAAGCAAACAGTTACATTTGTTTGTGAAGATGTTAGCCAAGTATGAGCATCAGAGAACAGATGGAGCTTATCCAGTCAGTGCTTGTGTACAGAGGTGGAGGCAACGATTCTCCGTCACTCTTCAGCGAGCTATCTCTGAGAGCGAAGCAAGACTGTTGTCTAAAGTGAGAACGCCATTGGTACACCTTGAAGGGCAGCAGAGCATGCCTGTGATTGATGGCTACAAACGAGTGCATTTGTTGAGAAGGGTGGCTGATTTGCTACGAGTAGATGCCGGTTGACACCTTTAGTCCCGGTGTATAACAGAAAAGACGGTTGAGTGTCTCTGGCGCTTAATGCACTTATTACTAATGGGCAATACTACTGGCAGTGTACTATTGGCAACACGCTGCTTGTCGTTTTCGGAGGACATTAGTTGTTTGGATGAGTGAAGCATCAACTTCCAGCCAGAGCCAGAGCTTAGCATGGTGTAAGAGTTCGTCAGCTACTTTGCTTTACACGTTCTTAGTTGACCCTAAGAAAAATCTTACTAGCATAAACTTTTGTTGCAGCCCATTTGAACAATTTGTTCAATTGCGTAAAACAGTGAAGTTGAACGGGAACGCCCATTTAAAGTCGGGGTTCACTAGGTGGACCCTCGATGTGATAATAGTTTGGCTACCAGATATTTTTTCACATTCCAGTAGTATCAGCAAGCATTGACTACACACTGTGGCACGTTGCAGAGAGGGTGCAGCGTTGTATCTGACCACTGTAGAGACACGGTGGTACATCCTGTGAAAGTGCTTGTGCACCCCACGTACGCAGAGCATATCACAGACGAGTACCGTAAATGGTCGCAGCACCTTCCCTGAGCCCGACTACTCATCAGTATATCAATATACGTACATTAGTGGCAATGCTCTCGCAGTGTGATATCAGCTTATCGAAGACCAATGCTCGGCATTGACACTGCCAACTGATCAGGCAACGCGAGCTGCTGACCTCATGCTACACCAAAGCTAGTGACAGCAACGACAGCCGAGCTCATAGGTCGCAACTCTTCCAGAGGCGTCGTTCGTACCACTAGTAGTCAGTTTGATTGAGGAATGCGTGAATGCCCATGCTGAAGTAACAGTGCATATGGACCTTTTTTTCTGGTGCTATCGCTGCTGTATTGCAACACATGAGAACAAGACGTGTCATCGCACCAATCTCGAGCGCTCTACACCAGTTGCATGTACGTCACGCTGGTACAGAGGCGTGCACTCTTTCTGATCACGGTGCTACAGCACAGCACAGCATCTGAGTGCAATCACCGAGACAGTGCTGCGAATCAAAGACAGCACACTTCTCAATACACTGGTGTACAGATAGTTCATTCCTGGTGTATCATGCCCAGTGTCTGCATGTGCAAGTTTCCCGAATGGATGATGCCTTTGTACACGTGGTGTGTGCTACTTGGGGCACTCCCCGAACATCTCTCGTCGTTCATGATCTGTTGCGGCACATGTCATCTGCTACGCAGACAGGATGGTCGGACCTTGACTGGCTCCGGTTGTTTCCTATCTTCGTACACTTTGCGTATGGTCACAATGTTTCTACAAATGTATGCGTCACTCTATGTACACCAGAATGACTGTTGCATCGCTCTCTTGCGTCTTTGCGATGATGCAAATAGATCGTGACATGCTAGTTGTAGCATCTCAAAGCTGATATTGTGTCAGTATCGTTTGTGCATCACTGAGCGCGCATGGGTGCATGGTAGCGTTGTCTGCCAAGCTGTCTGTGCTGTTTATGTCCACTGTCTCTTGTACCCATTCTTGACTGCTAACTCCACGAACTCTTCCTGTGGTGACATGGAGCGTGGGAACATGCCTACACGTCATCGCCCGGCAGCAGATTACTAGCATGGTTGTGATATCGCAATAGAGGCATTCGAGCACAACAGCTGACGTCTGATTGTCTCGTCCATCGAGTTCTGCGACGGGATGCTTGCAATGGCGCTGTCATGTTGGCAGTCGGGATGCTTGCAATGGCGCTGTCATGTTGGCAGTCTGTTCGAATGCCTCTATTGTGAGATCAAGGTCTGGCGAACCATGCATGAGTGCATAGATCGGCGCCGCATGCTGTTTGATGGATACACATGTGACTTGTATTGGTTGTTCATACCTTATCAGTATCGCTGCAAGTTTTCCACATCGCTTTGAGTTTCTCCTTGATCTCGGCCTGTGACGGAGCCTCAAGACCATCTTCAGCTAACTCAGCAAGTGCAGCATCGCGCTTGCGCTCTCTGAACCACGTGTAAGGGTTGCGCCCTGAGCCTTGCTGCACACTCTTGACAGCCTGACCCTGACCGATGTGTGGGCAAATGATGACACGTCATAAGTGCGCCGCGAAGTTCATGGGTATGTGACGACACGACAGATCAACGCCTACCTCTGTATCCATCTTGGTAGCTCTTGCTGATCCTGTAGGCCGCATGCAAGAGAGTGGTGGGTGCACTTCCTCGGCACTGTCGGCACTGCTGATAGCAGACTCTTCATTCATCCATTGTGTCGGTGCTGATAGCAGAGGGTTGCTTGTTGACCTCAACATCGCGCATTACATCCGCCAGCAAGGGGACATGATCAGTGTCGCGCACAGCAGCCTCTGTCTGCAGGGCGTCAGAGACTGTGTCTGACGCGTCCACCTGTGGCGTAGACATGATCGAGCAGCACACAACTGTGATTAGCATGCAGCCCTTACTGTTTGTAGTACACAGGGGGAGTCCCAGGGACATGACAAACTCAATCGGTCATGGGGAAGTGGCAGACCACCAGGCATACATGGCGACAGCGTTACATCAATGCCTACCTGACCAACAACGGTGTGCACAGGGTCGATGCCTCTGACAGGCTCTAGATGAAAGCGATGGGGCTGCTCTGGTGGCATCGTGTCGTGAATAGCAGCACTGATAGGGCTCGCACTTATAGTCACAGCAGGGTCTACTTGCATGGCGCTTGTAGTCCCATCGCCAGCCAGGACAGTGCCAGTGGCGCCTGCATCAGCAGCCTCTGTATGCATGGCCTGCGGTGAATTCGTGATGAGAGAAGCAGTCAAAATACGAGGAACATGCAGCCCTCTAGTGTTGGTACTACACGAAATAAGTGCTGACTCATGAGAAGGTACATGCAGCGCGGTGAGTATCTGAAGCTAGGTGCCTCAGGCACAAGATGAGTGCTGACACCTCAGAGAGGAGGCTGAGTGTTAGGGTGTGACGACGCGTTAATTCAATGCCTACCTCTGCCCCCATCTTGGTTGCTGTTGATGGCAGAGGAGCTGGTACATCTTTTAGTGCCTGTCGTTCGACACACCTCGCAGCAGCGGAAGCTTTGTATGGTCTGAGTTGTGAAGCTACTGCAGCCACCTGGTCTGTACCTTCCTGCACGCTGTTGTTGTCCAGTTGGTGGAGGTTGCGACGTGCCTCGTTGATCTGCAGCAGCAATGCCATTGACAAAATGTTCAGCTGCACGGCTCTCAGCAAGTCAATCACGTGACAGCTGACACTCACGACCACAATTGCTGTTTGCACTCTCACCTTGATGAATGTGTCCTGGGGGGCGTTCAGATGTCCCGCAATCTCGTGCAGTGCATCGCATGCAGCATCTGCCAACAACTGGAAACGCTCAAGAAGCTTGGGCACGACTGCTTCTCCGGTGACGTCACAGTGAAGAGCTATGCCCAGTCTAGTGAAGTCGGGTGACATCGCATCAGGCACATGGTGTTGCTGCTGCTGCTGCTGCTGCTGTTCTCGACCAGCTTCATCCTGCTGCTGTTCTCGACCAGGTTCATCCTGCTGCTGTTCTCGACCAGCTTCATCCTGCTGTGCCCTCTTACGCTTGAGAGACACATCATCACACTCGCGATCATCAAGCCCATCATCATCATGTAGACTACTTGGCTGGAGGTTGTCCACATCCACCATGCCGCCGATCTTTTTCAATCTGTCAGCAAGTGTCCTAATGCCGTTGCTGCCACACTGCTGAACCAGCTCATCAGCTCCAGCTATGGATGTCACAACGTCCATCTTAGGTTTAGCTTTACTGGCGTGCACCCACACTAGCCATTGCTCCGTCGTATGGTTCGCCAACATGACCAATCCCATCTTCACACTAATAGCATCTTCTTCGCAGGAGTTCTTCTGCGCCACCTCCACACCATCTGACCACATCGCTCCGCATCAGCGGCAGTCGCCTCGGCTTTGAGCAGCAGAAACCCATTGCGAAATTGTGGTGGTTTCGCGCTGAAACCCCCCTCCTGGATCCAACCTTCCTCGATCTTGAACGTCATTGTTGAAACGAGAGAGGAGGCTTGCAAAGATGTTTGTCTAACGGGGCTCGAAAAAACACTTAGTCAGTTTCTTAGTTGATGATGACAGACAACTAAGAAAGTTCGAAGTTGACCGAGTGCGTGGTGGCAAGTGAAGATGTGCAGCAATGCGCGTACAACTGGAAACCATGACAACTGGAGTGAATACTGTCTGTGACAAGCGCAACTGCTGCAAGCTTGTTTCAGCTCCATCACCAGCAGCGACGATACGAGCAGCAGCAGCATAAGCAGCAGCAGCAGCAGCAACATCATACGCTTTGCTGACACCATCTACTGTTGCCAGTGCTGACTTCGACAGCATTATGACCAGGAAGTACCTGCAGACTCAAGATGTGGACGTTGCAGCCCTGATGAAAACAGTGCTCGAGACTGCGCCTTGGGTTGACAGGGATCATCGAAGCATGTTATATCGTGGGTCGGCTCAACAGAAGCAAGTTCTTCTTGATGGCCACAGACGATCTCGACAGGCTCTTCAGATACTCTTACCCTGGTTGGCAATGGGCTAGTATGCAGCACTACAAGCCATGGTCAGCACTTCCTGAGCTGAAGGCCGTACTTCAGCAGCTACAAGCTGATGGGTTTGAGTTCGACCATGTCATTGGCACGCTGCACACTGAGCCCACGGATCACATCGGGGCACACAGTGACAAGATGATTGACATTGTACCAGCTACAGGTTGTATCACTTTCGCTCGGGGACTCACGTGAGTTTGTTCTTATCAAGGATGATACGGAGGATGTCACAGTGGTGCTGAATGCTGGTGACCTGTTCGTGCTGGGGCTAAACACCAACGCAACCATGAAGCATGCAGTGCGGTCTGTGGAAAAGGAGTCTGTGATTGACAGATCTAGCACAGGATTTTAGCCTAGGAGCAGCCTTGTGCTGCGTAAGATACACACAGAGTATACCCGTGCTGAGGTGATGGCCAAGATCGAGAGAGCTGGCGAGGACGCAGTCAAACGCGATGCTGTTAAGGCTGCTAAGATCAAAGAAGGGATCACTTCGAGTCTAGAATGTACATGAGTCGGCACATAACAACAGTGCACAGAGCAGCAACAGCTTGCACTCAGCTAGCAAGCAGACCGCAGTTGCATGCAGTTGTCGTCGTTGTGACTTGCATGCATATACACAGCACGCCTCTTCACAATCCCATGTACGAATGATTACTCTGCATTGCATGAAATGCCGTTTTGCTTGCTGCTCGGCTGTTCACATGGTGCACTTGCAAGTTCGATCCGCCACTGTACAATAGCCCACTACCAGTACCATCCCAGTTGCTGCCGCAAGAACATCTCCTGCTGCTGCTGCCGCTGTCGCAGGGATGTTAGCTGCTGCGTCATTAAGTTCATGAACTTAGTCTGCTGCTGCTGCTGTTGCTGCTGCTGTTGCAAGATCATTGCCTGCTGCTGCTGCTGTTGTTGTTGGTGCTGCTGTGCAGACAGACGCTCTGCAAAGGCTGTGAGCTGTCCAGTAGCTTGGGCCAATGCCGCGATTGCTGCTGACATCTCACTGAAGCTAGCACCACTAGTGAAGCCTTGTGTAGTCCCAAGAATAACAGTAGCTTGACTCACTACAAACTGTGTTCTCAGCGATCCTATTCACAGGGGCAACTGTACCTTCATCACTGCTGATAGACTTCTGTTTGACCGTCTCCAGAGCAGCTGCTGCTGGAGGCAGCATGTGTTGTTTGTGATCGAGCACTCCCTGTCGCATCTCATTCGCATCAAACTCCTCAGAGTCCCCATCAAGGTACAAGATCCAGTACCAGTCATGCTCTTGATCATAGCGTTTCACAGTTCCTTCGGCCCACGCATTGTCAAGTTGAAACCACTTAGCGATCTTGGTGTCGAGCGGGTACTCTCCCAACCACTCATGGGTCAACTCTGTATTGAAGCTGTTGTTCAGCTCCACTTCAGAGCTGTTGTTGTAGGCAGCCTGTGGTGAGTACAGTCCACGTATAAGCAATTGTGTGAAGAAGTAAGACTGATGCACACTGGCGATACACAGTGAACAAGATTCTGCACTCACCAACATGGTGTCCAAACTAGTGTCACAGCGATGAGCATGCGACAGCGGTGCTGATCTTGCCCCAGGCTCTGTGATCCCTCCAAACTTACGTCGAATGTCATAGATCTTGCAAGTGATGCCCATCAGACGATATACACCGTGCCCTGTAAGACCGAAAGAGAGACACGCCCAAGGTCAACAATGAACGTGTGTGCTGCAGTGTCGGCAGCTGTACGTACCTGTCCTTGGGGAGCCCAGGTAGGCTTTGCTCAGGGTTTGGATGCGAGCTGCCCAGGCCGACTTGGATACCAGCTCGTTGTCAATACCAGACATGCCCCATATGAGTCCGCTAGGAGTCGACTCATGCAGCAACGATCGCATGGGTCTCACAGCACAGACCATGATGAGCCAAGGCAATGTCGCTTCCCTGGACTTTACATCAGCCGTCAGCAAATGACCACTCTCGCTCGTCGACGCTTTCACCTTGAGCTGGAGGGGCGCAAAGATGCTCTCACAGATAAAGCCAGCTTCGTCCAGATAGACGTCGTCAATCTGGTTCAGTCTGTACGTCTGATCGCGCAGAGTCGCTGTGCCCAACAGACAGGTCGTGAAGAACAGGTGCATCTCATAGTTCGCAACGTCTTGTAGTGTCATCTGGCTGAACTCGATCATGTGCTGTGCGACAGTCTGCATCAAGGCCAAGAACTCTGCTGAAGCAGCATCGCCGGAACCAGCATCTCTCACTGAAGCCCCATCTGCTCGATAGAGCCTGCGTCTCGTCAGCAACTTCGAAGCCTCTGCTGTGAACTGTTTCATGTTGCTGCCATGGGTGATCAGTGCCTTGTCTAGCGCAGCTTCGAAGGGCTTGAACGTGCCTTTGAGCATCGTCTCTTTCAGGTTGGCTGTAGCAGTTTTCCATGCTTCAATCGAGTCCTCTCCAGCAGCAACAGCAGGTAAGCGCCCCTTGAGAGTGCGTTGACCTCTTGTGATGCCGACTGAAGTCTCCTGTTGCTGCGCACTTCGTGCCTGAGCCTGCTTGCATGCACGGCAGGCAAGAAAGATCAATTCAGGATCGTTTTTCAAGGCGAGATAGCATCGCGGCAGCAAACGATCGTACCTGATAGGGCTTGTGCAGTCCATCCAGCACCTAATACAGTACTTCTGAGCTTGGGAATTTCAGCACGCGAAAGCCGTTGAATGACGCACGGAATCTTGCATTTACGCTATTCAAAGTAGAAGCTGCTACTTCCTCATTGGGCTTGAACATGCATCTCGCCAACCGAGGCAGTCCATAGTAGGCAATGAGAGTCTCTCCGCCCTCGAATGCGATCTTTACAAAATCAACTACAGCAGCAGGAGCAGAGGCCGCAGTCAACTGAACTGCGCTGTGGAGCTGTGCGATACTGACTGCAGGAGTGTCTGGCTCGGTTGCGCAGCTGCTGTGTTTCTTGAAGAGCTCCATCTCCAAAGAAGTTGCAGGGACAAGCACGCTGCAGATCGACAGGAAGCGTCCAAGTTTGGAAGCGCACTGCACCTGCATGATGAGGTCTGTACAGAAGCTCAGCACTGATCCTGTCGGCGTCGCCTTCAGATCCTTGAGCATCATCAAGGTCTTCTCATCGTGCTGAGCTGGAAGTGGAATCCCAGAAGCATGTGTGAACAGATCTGTGCTCTCATTGGTGGAATCAACGTCACAGACGCGGGCTAGACGTGCGAACTGCAGAGCCATGTGGCGCACTGCAGCCGTATCCGCTTTGGCGCGCGAAGGAACGAACATCTGCGTGTGAAGCGTGAGGTCGCTTCGAACAGAGCCTCTAGTTTTCCTTTTGCCTAGAGGATTGATGACAGCAGCGTTGTCTGCGAAGTGTGCTGGCACGCAAAAGGTGATGAGCTCTGTCAGCAGCACCATTTGTTGCCCCAGAAAGCGGCGCCATTTTCCAGGTGTTGCATCGGCAGCAGCAGAGCCAAGCACTTCTGACTCTTTCAGCATGTCCAAATGCGCAGCAGATGTTCCTTCAGAGTAGTACAGAGCAGCCTCAGTGTGAGGGAGCAGAGGGAAGGAGCCGTCGGTAGCTTCAGTTTTGACCAGTGCGCCAATGATTTCTTCAAGATCAGTCAGAGTACTCAGCCCTCTCTTCTTGGCAGTGGTTCGTTTCCCCTGCGCTGCTAGGGCTACCTTTTCAGCTACATCGGCTCTCTCTTTGTTCAGGAGCTCCGTAGCACTGTCTGGTAACAGTGTGGTTTGCGTAGTCTCGTTCAGAAACCGGCTCATCTTTTGGCGCGCTTCAAGTGATTGTGGTCCTAGTCCGCTGACTGAACACTAGTTACGTTCGTAATACTGTGCAACAACCTCGTGTTGTTCTGCGCTTTGTCTACTTGGGTAGTGTGTGATTGGTTGTCGGTAACCCCTGGTACCGGGTTACAAAAGTTAAAGCGCCAAAAAGGACCGTCACGGCGCCACGTGGTCAGAAAGTGCGTCACTGCCAATCGATTTAGAATTCCTTCTATGTGCGTAAAAATCATCTCAAGGCACAGCAAGGCTCCACAGCCGAGTCCGCAGGTTGCTGACCAGACGCAGGCTGTACAAAGCAGACGGTGCGGCAGTGAGAGACAGTTCTGCCGGCGATGCTGCCTCTGGACCATTCTTGGAACTCATGCAGACTGTCGCACAGCACATGATCGAGTTCAGCCAGATGACACTACAAGACGTTGCGAACTATGAGATGTACCTGTTCTTCGCGACCTGTCTGGTGGGCACAGCGACTCTGCGCGATCAGACGTACAGACTGAACCAGATTGACGACGTCTATCTGGATGAAGCGGGCTTCGTTTGTGAGAGCATCTTCGCACCAAAAGTTGAAAGTGAAGGCGTCGACGAGCGAGAGTGGGCACCTGCTGACAGCGGATGTGAAGTCCAAGGAGGCAACATTGCCTTGGCTCATCATGGTCTGTGCTGTGAGACCCATGCGATCGTTGCTGCACGAGTCGACTCCTAGCGGACTCATCTGGGGTATGGGGGGCAATGATAACGAGCTTGTCTCTAAATCTGCGTGGGCAACTCGCATTCAAACTCTCTGCGTGCTGAGCTTGACTCACACACAGACCTGTACAGCTCGAGCGGTCTATAGGGCATCACTCTTTTTGAGTGTTCTGCTAAAGCAGAGCCTACCTCGGTTCTCCCCGCACAGGTACAGCTGCCGACACTGTAGCACACACAGCAAAATGTTCATGTTGTCCTTGCTCCTTTGCTTGACGTCTGTTGTTCAGGTCATGGAGCTTTCCGTCTCATGGGGATCAGCTGCAAAATCTATGACATTCGACGTCGCTATGGAGGGATCACAGAGCCTGGTGCAAGATCAGCACTGCTGTCGCATGCTCATCGCTGTAACACTAGCTTGGACACCATGTTGGTGAGTGCAGAATCTTGTTCACTTTGCGTACTGCAATGCTTTACATCAAGCCTGTGTTCACTATGCGTGGGTTTGCGCTCCATGCAGGCAGCCTACAACAACAGCTCTGAAGTGGAGCTGAACAACAGCTTCAATACAGAGTTGACCCATGAGTGGCTGGGAGAGTACCCGCTCGACACCAAGATCGCCAAATGGTTTCAAATTGACAGTGAATGGGCCGAAGGAACTGTGAAACGCTATGATCAAGAGCATGACTGGTACTGGATCTTGTACCTTGACGGGGACTCTGAAGAGTTTGATGCTGATGAGATGCGGCAAGGAGTGCTCGATCACAAGCAGTACATGCTGCCTCCAGCAGCAGCTGCTCTGGAGACGGTCATGCAGAAACCTATCAGCAATGATGAGGGTACAGTTGCCCCTGTGAACAGGAGCGCTGAGAACACAGTTGTAGTGAGTCAAGCTACTGTCACTCCTGGGACTGCACAAGGCTTCACTAGTGGTGCTAGCTTCAGTGAGATGTCAGCAGCAATCGCAGCATTGGCACAGGCTACTGGACAGCTCACAGCCTTTGCAGAGCGTCTGTCTGCACAGCAGCACCAACAACAACAGCAGCAGCAGCAGGCAATGATCTTGCAACAGCAAGAGCAGTACCAACAACAACAGCAGCAGCAGCAAGAGCAGCAGCAGCAGCAGAGACACTTCATGTACCTGATGACGCAGCAGCTAACGTCTCTGCGACAGCAACAACAGCAACAGCAACAGCAGCAGCAGCAGCAGCCGCTGTTCTGGGGGCAACAGCTAGGATGGTACTAGTGATAGGCTGCTGTACAGTAGGAGATAGAACTTGCAAGTACACATGCGAACAGCCAAGCGTCCATGCAATAGATCAAGCAACACGGCAACTCATGCAATGCGTATTTATGCATCATCAAAGATGCGTGCTGTGTATATGCATGCAAGTCACAACGACGACAACTGAATGCAACTGCGGTCTGCTTGCTAGCTGAGTGCAAGCTGTTGCTACTTTGTGCACTGTTGTTATGTGCCGACTCATGTACATTCTAGACTCGAGTGATCCCTTCTTTGATCCTAGCAGCCAGCATCGCGTTTGACTGCGTCCTTGAAGGCCAGCTCTCTCGATCTTGGCCATCACCTCAGCACGGGTATACTCTGTGTGTATCTTACGCAGCACAAGGCTGATCCTAGGCTGAAATCCTGTGCTAGATCTGTCAATCACGGACTCCTTTTCCACAGACCGCACTGCATGCTTCATGGTTGCGTTGGTTTTTGGCCCCAACACGAACAGGTCACCAGCATTCAGCACCACTGTGACATCCTCCGTATCATCCTTGATAAGAACAAACTCACGTGAGTCCCCGAGCGACAGTGATACAATGTCTGTAGCTGGTTCAATGTCTACCAGCTTATCTGCATGAGCACCAATGCAATCCGAGGGCTCAGTGTACAGCGTGCCAATGACATGGTTGAAATCGAACCCATCGGCTTGTAGCTGCTTGAGCACCGCTTTCAGCACAGGAACTGCTGACCATGGCTTGTAGTGCTGCATACTAGCCCATTGCCAACCAGGGTAAGAGTATTTGAAGAGCCTGTCGGGATCGTCTGTAGCCATCAACAAGACCTTACTTGTGTTGAGCTGGTGCGGTAGGGCATGCTTCTGTCAGCTCTATCAACCCAAGGTGCTGTCTCGAGCACTGTTTTCATCAGGGCTGTAACGTCCACACCTTGAGCCTGCAGGTACTCTCTGGTCATAGAGCTGTCGGGTGTACCAGCAAGCACGTTGATTGTGCTGCGTTCCTGCGAGCGGGCATCGCAGGAAAGACGCATATATCGCTGATGGACGTATCGTTGATGAATGTGTCTTACTTCGCCAAGTCGACGATTGTGTGTGTGATATCAATGTTTGGACTTCACAAAAATAATTATTACACGGGGGGTCAGCCCTGGAAATCTTGACTTGAGACAGGCCTTCCCGTCCGATTTCACTGTTTTACGCAATTGAAGAATTTGTTCGAATGGCCTGCAAATTTTTGTTTACGAACCAAACAGCAATAATTCCTACACTACAACCAAGAATCTCTTAGTAGTAACTGGTGTGAAGGCATAAGACACGCACCTTGCGACATCATTAATGATGACTGCACACACCAGTGTCAGTGCTACTGATACTGCTAGATTTGGAAGAAAGAGTAACTCCGAACGTTCTTAGTCATGGTCGAAGTGACTCGACGAAGTCCACCGAGTACAGACTGGGTACTACACTCACTGCAGTACAAAGCACTAGCTCACAATGGTAGAAGTCATGCCTCGGTACTTTTCGCAACCATGCACTCTGCACTTCACAGCCCGGATTGCCAATATGTAGTATTGCCATTAGCTGTATTGTCATGAGCTGTATCGCCATTAGCTGTATTGCTAATGGCATGCTGTGGACATACTGTATTGCCAATTCTGTAATGTCATTTGCTGTATTGCCGTTAGCTGTATTGCTAATGGCATGCTGTGGACATACTGTGTTGCCAATTCTGTAATGCCATTTGCTGTATTGCCAGTTGTTTATCGCTGTATTGCCAATGGTTTTTGTCGCTGTATTGCCAATGGTTTATCGCTGTAATGCCAATGGTTTATCGCTGTATTGTCAATCCTGTATTGCCAATCTGTATTGCCAATCCTGTAATGCCAACTGTAGATGACTAATGTGGGTGACTGTTATATGGGGCTGCGGTACATCTCTAGGCGAAGGTGGCCACACGTTGCTGCCATGTCCGCAACACACAGTACTGTGAGGTGGACGCTGTTGTTGTTGCCTCAACTGCTGCCGGTGCTGATATACTTGTCTGCATGTATTGCCATTACGTACTCTACCCATGCCGGAAGTTCAGTTCAGCAGTAGCTGCGCGTGTGACATGAGCTTGTGGCTTACGCTGTGCCTCAGCATCGTGACACTGTGCAGTTCATTGTCTGCTTTGGTATCTTTAGCTACCGTGCTGCTGCTGTAGCCGCTGTGTTTGAATCTAACGAAACAAGCGTGCACACTCAGCCGGCAATCGGTTTACTGTAGCTGTAGCCTCAGCGGCTCTCGATCGTAGAGTCCGATTGACCCGAGTTTGGATCTTTGACTCCCAGCAAAAAAAACCACAACTAAGAACGTCCCGCATAACAAAGAACGTCCCGATGGGCTTGACAAGGCACACAACCACTCTGCTGCTGCTGTGCAATCTTCGTGATGAAACTCAAGATCAAAACGCAGAGACAGCACTGGGGATGGGCTCACATCGTCTGGGAGGAGGCCCAGGCGCCCGACCTTTGGAAACTAGAGGCTCTCGGTGGTCTCTTGATACAGCATGAACATGTAACCGGGGTAGTGCAGCTTCAGTTCGTGGATGATGATGGTGAGGAATCCTGTTGCGTCGTGGTCCAGGCCCTCCTTGGCAAGCAATTCGGCACCAAAGTTCTGCGCGAAGCTCTGGAACAATGTGGTCTCACTGAAGCTGTGTACGGTAACGCAGAGGTCATCACTGAGAAGTACAGAAGTGACCCTGACGCAGCGCTTTGGGTGATAGGCACCGTTGAGATGCGCAGGCCAAGACCCAAGCAGAAGAAGCGAAGAGGTGGTGTGCTCTCACAGTCACGAAGCAAGAAGTCTAGAGCAAAGCAGCCAGACTCGGACAATGATCTGTCAGAAAACGAGGAGCTTGACGTTGATGGATCTGACACAGAGACTGCCAAGCTTACTGCCATCGCCAAGGATCTGCGCTGTGAGCCTACAGTTACTGCTGTGGTGGACGCGCTGCATGCCCGCGACAAGTACATGAGCAAGGTGGCCACCCAGCCAATGCTCACGCTGGCGAACTCACTGGGCTTGGACGTCTCAGCCTATGTAAGTACATGCTCTCTTGATGGGGATGCACTACTGTCAATGACGCTCTCACACACGCTGGCTCGCCTGTGACATGCTTGTGCAGGTCAACGAGGCAACTGCACAGTTCGGCAAGCTAGACAGTTTCTCTGCGCAAGAAGGAAGCGATGCTCTGGTCTCAGCTACAGAGGTTATACGCCTTGAAGTAGGTCAGTTGCTCTGGGAGCTCAACAAGCCTGAGGATGGCTCAGTCGCTGCGGAGCAGGACGTTGCCCTGCAGACAGAGACTGGCGATGCTGTCACTACTGCCGCATGTGACGGATCGCGCGCTGCAAGCGGTGACATGGAAGAAGACCTCACTGTGATTGCTGCTAAGGACGTAGCTGATGACAGTGCTGAGTTTGATGCAGCAGCCGGCGACGCAGAGGCCCCTTTCGACCAGGTACATCACCACTCATCACTAACAGGGCCAAGTACTGTTTTCGTCTTCAAGTACAGTACTCATCTGCTTTGCCTTGCTGTTTTTTCTTAATGTGCTCCTTCAGGCAGGAACCGCTACTGCACACCTTGGAGCTGGTCAAGATGGCAGCGTGCACACCGCTACTGACGAAACTACCCCAGAAGGCTCACTTGTACAGCATATAGCTGCAGCAGAGTCTTTCAAGGCCCAGCCCGCGAAGAGTGTGCTTGACCAGGTTGGACCAACGCAAAGTGATCGTTCTGAATGCCTGCTGGTCTGCCCACCCCAATGATCGCCTGAGTTACTCCTGCTCCAGCATTTGCTTCGTGAACTACGGCAAACACTAAGTTCTGGATTCCACTTGCTGTTGTGTGCTGCCTGTCCGATCATGAACACACTACAGGCTAACACGCAAGTTACTGTTCAAGACGAGTCGTCAGGCGGTGACGTCCTGCACGTAGGGGCTGCTGATGCTGCCAACATTGACGCTTCCATCGCTGGTAATGACACCATGTACGCAGCAACAGTGCCAGCACCTCTACCAGCAATTGTACCAGTGCAAACAGTACTAACCCTACTGGAAGATCCTTTCGATTTTGAACGCTATGGTGACATTGCCAGCGAAACAGACGTGCAGCTGAAAAAGCTGCTGTTTGAGAATAGAAACGATCTGTTGATATCCGATCATGTAGCAACGGTCCAAAAACTGAAGGCGATTCTGGAGTAGTCGTTGAGCACAAATTGCACAGCGAGTTTTTGAAAGAGTACGTAGGCTCGCGAAACGCCGAGATGGCAAGAGTACCTGAACAAGCATCACGGACGAAGCAGCACACAAAAGATACGGTGACACACCAGCAATTAACTATCTGTACAGCAGTTTGTCGACACGGTGCTGTCGTTGATCTGTCTCGCTGATGGACGCATCGTTGATGGACGTATCGTTGATGACTGTGTCTTGCTTCGCCAAGCCGACGATTGTGCGTGTGTTATCGATGTTTGAAATCAAAATAGAATAATAATCACGGGGGGGGGTCAGCCCAGGGAATCTGGACTTGAAACAGGCCTTCCCGTCTGATTTCACTGTTTTACGCAATTTAAGAAATTGTTCAAATGGGCTGCAAGAAAAAGCTGGCCAGAGATTTTATGAGAAAGAATCTGCGCAAAAAGTTTGATCTTCAGCGTTCGCTCACTACACATCCGGAAGCTTAGTCGTAATTAGCAAACAATAGATTAGTAAACACACACTATACAAGAAGATTAAAATGTCTGAAGCCAAACACTCCAATGTACCGTTCGACGCTGAAGTGGAAGCTGTGCCTGTTGAGGGGCGAGTTGGTTCAAGTGATGAGCGCACTAGTGCCTGCTACTACAGGCAGTCAAATTATGTGAAGGGACAAGGTGCTGCCATTTACAGGATCATGAGCTCGCTGAAGGCAAATTCGAAGAGATGGAAGATACCATGATGATAGCTGAAAACGCCTTCAATTCCAGTGTGTCGGCTGAACGCAAGTATAGGCTCGTTTGTCGCATCAGTACTGACGTTCATGAGAAGATTGAGAGACAGTACCCAGCGGCGTGCAGCAACGATGAGAAGCAGTGCAGTCACGTGCTATCATTCTGACTGCTATGCTTGGTGTGTGTCTGTGAACATCTATCGTGGGTTTCGCCAATGGAGCATGAAACACACGAAATCAAAGATATGGTCTCGTCTTGCCTCCGTTCCTTTGCTGCCATCTGCTGTATTGCATCACTATATGACCCTCTGCTGTAGTGCCAATCGTTGCTGTAGTGCCAACAATCGCTGTGTTGCCAATCGTTGCTGTAGTGCCAATCGTTGCCGTATTGCCAATCGCTGTAGTGCCAATCGTTGCCAATCAATCATTCGCTGTATTGCCAATCGCTGTAGCGCCAATCGTTGCTGTAGTGCCAACAATCGCTGTGTTGCCAATCGCTGTAGTGCCAATCGCTGTGTTGCCAATCAATCATTCGCTGTATTGCCAATCGCTGTAGTGCCAATCGTTGCTGTAGTGCCAACATACTTTTCGCAACCATGCACTCTGCACTTCACAGCCCGGATTGCCAATATGTAGTATTGCCATTAGCTGTATTGTCATGAGCTGTATCGCCATTAGCTGTATTGCTAATGGCATGCTGTGGACATACTGTATTGCTAATTCTGTAATGTCATTTGCTGTATTGCCGTTAGCTGTATTGCTAATGGCATGCTGTGGACATACTGTGTTGCCAATTCTGTAATGCCATTTGCTGTATTGCCAGTTGTTTATCGCTGTATTGCCAATGGTTTTTGTCGCTGTATTGCCAATGGTTTATCGCTGTAATGCCAATGGTTTATCGCTGTATTGTCAATCCTGTATTGCCAATCTGTATTGCCAATCCTGTAATGCCAACTGTAGATGACTAATGTGGGTGACTGTTATATGGGGCTGCGGTACATCTCTAGGCGAAGGTGGCCACACGTTGCTGCCATGTCCGCAACACACAGTACTGTGAGGTGGACGCTGTTGTTGTTGCCTCAACTGCTGCCGGTGCTGATATACTTGTCTGCATGTATTGCCATTACGTACTCTACCCATGCCGGAAGTTCAGTTCAGCAGTAGCTGCGCGTGTGACATGAGCTTGTGGCTTACGCTGTGCCTCAGCATCGTGACACTGTGCAGTTCATTGTCTGCTTTGGTATCTTTAGCTACCGTGCTGCTGCTGTAGCCGCTGTGTTTGAATCTAACGAAACAAGCGTGCACACTCAGCCGGCAATCGGTTTACTGTAGCTGTAGCCTCAGCGGCTCTCGATCGTAGAGTCCGATTGACCCGAGTTTGGATCTTTGACTCCCAGCAAAAAAAACCACAACTAAGAACGTCCCGCATAACAAAGAACGTCCCGATGGGCTTGACAAGGCACACAACCACTCTGCTGCTGCTGTGCAATCTTCGTGATGAAACTCAAGATCAAAACGCAGAGACAGCACTGGGGATGGGCTCACATCGTCTGGGAGGAGGCCCAGGCGCCCGACCTTTGGAAACTAGAGGCTCTCGGTGGTCTCTTGATACAGCATGAACATGTAACCGGGGTAGTGCAGCTTCAGTTCGTGGATGATGATGGTGAGGAATCCTGTTGCGTCGTGGTCCAGGCCCTCCTTGGCAAGCAATTCGGCACCAAAGTTCTGCGCGAAGCTCTGGAACAATGTGGTCTCACTGAAGCTGTGTACGGTAACGCAGAGGTCATCACTGAGAAGTACAGAAGTGACCCTGACGCAGCGCTTTGGGTGATAGGCACCGTTGAGATGCGCAGGCCAAGACCCAAGCAGAAGAAGCGAAGAGGTGGTGTGCTCTCACAGTCACGAAGCAAGAAGTCTAGAGCAAAGCAGCCAGACTCGGACAATGATCTGTCAGAAAACGAGGAGCTTGACGTTGATGGATCTGACACAGAGACTGCCAAGCTTACTGCCATCGCCAAGGATCTGCGCTGTGAGCCTACAGTTACTGCTGTGGTGGACGCGCTGCATGCCCGCGACAAGTACATGAGCAAGGTGGCCACCCAGCCAATGCTCACGCTGGCGAACTCACTGGGCTTGGACGTCTCAGCCTATGTAAGTACATGCTCTCTTGATGGGGATGCACTACTGTCAATGACGCTCTCACACACGCTGGCTCGCCTGTGACATGCTTGTGCAGGTCAACGAGGCAACTGCACAGTTCGGCAAGCTAGACAGTTTCTCTGCGCAAGAAGGAAGCGATGCTCTGGTCTCAGCTACAGAGGTTATACGCCTTGAAGTAGGTCAGTTGCTCTGGGAGCTCAACAAGCCTGAGGATGGCTCAGTCGCTGCGGAGCAGGACGTTGCCCTGCAGACAGAGACTGGCGATGCTGTCACTACTGCCGCATGTGACGGATCGCGCGCTGCAAGCGGTGACATGGAAGAAGACCTCACTGTGATTGCTGCTAAGGACGTAGCTGATGACAGTGCTGAGTTTGATGCAGCAGCCGGCGACGCAGAGGCCCCTTTCGACCAGGTACATCACCACTCATCACTAACAGGGCCAAGTACTGTTTTCGTCTTCAAGTACAGTACTCATCTGCTTTGCCTTGCTGTTTTTTCTTAATGTGCTCCTTCAGGCAGGAACCGCTACTGCACACCTTGGAGCTGGTCAAGATGGCAGCGTGCACACCGCTACTGACGAAACTACCCCAGAAGGCTCACTTGTACAGCATATAGCTGCAGCAGAGTCTTTCAAGGCCCAGCCCGCGAAGAGTGTGCTTGACCAGGTTGGACCAACGCAAAGTGATCGTTCTGAATGCCTGCTGGTCTGCCCACCCCAATGATCGCCTGAGTTACTCCTGCTCCAGCATTTGCTTCGTGAACTACGGCAAACACTAAGTTCTGGATTCCACTTGCTGTTGTGTGCTGCCTGTCCGATCATGAACACACTACAGGCTAACACGCAAGTTACTGTTCAAGACGAGTCGTCAGGCGGTGACGTCCTGCACGTAGGGGCTGCTGATGCTGCCAACATTGACGCTTCCATCGCTGGTAATGACACCATGTACGCAGCAACAGTGCCAGCACCTCTACCAGCAATTGTACCAGTGCAAACAGTACTAACCCTACTGGAAGATCCTTTCGATTTTGAACGCTATGGTGACATTGCCAGCGAAACAGACGTGCAGCTGAAAAAGCTGCTGTTTGAGAATAGAAACGATCTGTTGATATCCGATCATGTAGCAACGGTCCAAAAACTGAAGGCGATTCTGGAGTAGTCGTTGAGCACAAATTGCACAGCGAGTTTTTGAAAGAGTACGTAGGCTCGCGAAACGCCGAGATGGCAAGAGTACCTGAACAAGCATCACGGACGAAGCAGCACACAAAAGATACGGTGACACACCAGCAATTAACTATCTGTACAGCAGTTTGTCGACACGGTGCTGTCGTTGATCTGTCTCGCTGATGGACGCATCGTTGATGGACGTATCGTTGATGACTGTGTCTTGCTTCGCCAAGCCGACGATTGTGCGTGTGTTATCGATGTTTGAAATCAAAATAGAATAATAATCACGGGGGGGGGTCAGCCCAGGGAATCTGGACTTGAAACAGGCCTTCCCGTCTGATTTCACTGTTTTACGCAATTTAAGAAATTGTTCAAATGGGCTGCAAGAAAAAGCTGGCCAGAGATTTTATGAGAAAGAATCTGCGCAAAAAGTTTGATCTTCAGCGTTCGCTCACTACACATCCGGAAGCTTAGTCGTAATTAGCAAACAATAGATTAGTAAACACACACTATACAAGAAGATTAAAATGTCTGAAGCCAAACACTCCAATGTACCGTTCGACGCTGAAGTGGAAGCTGTGCCTGTTGAGGGGCGAGTTGGTTCAAGTGATGAGCGCACTAGTGCCTGCTACTACAGGCAGTCAAATTATGTGAAGGGACAAGGTGCTGCCATTTACAGGATCATGAGCTCGCTGAAGGCAAATTCGAAGAGATGGAAGATACCATGATGATAGCTGAAAACGCCTTCAATTCCAGTGTGTCGGCTGAACGCAAGTATAGGCTCGTTTGTCGCATCAGTACTGACGTTCATGAGAAGATTGAGAGACAGTACCCAGCGGCGTGCAGCAACGATGAGAAGCAGTGCAGTCACGTGCTATCATTCTGACTGCTATGCTTGGTGTGTGTCTGTGAACATCTATCGTGGGTTTCGCCAATGGAGCATGAAACACACGAAATCAAAGATATGGTCTCGTCTTGCCTCCGTTCCTTTGCTGCCATCTGCTGTATTGCATCACTATATGACCCTCTGCTGTAGTGCCAATCGTTGCTGTAGTGCCAACAATCGCTGTGTTGCCAATCGTTGCTGTAGTGCCAATCGTTGCCGTATTGCCAATCGCTGTAGTGCCAATCGTTGCCAATCAATCATTCGCTGTATTGCCAATCGCTGTAGCGCCAATCGTTGCTGTAGTGCCAACAATCGCTGTGTTGCCAATCGCTGTAGTGCCAATCGCTGTGTTGCCAATCAATCATTCGCTGTATTGCCAATCGCTGTAGTGCCAATCGTTGCTGTAGTGCCAACAATCGCTGTGTTGCCAATCGCTGTAGTGCCAACCGCTGTATTGCCAATCGCTGTATTGTCAACCGTTGATGACGGTAGACGCTCATCACGATGATGATAGAGGATTCGTAGCCATCATAGCGGGTTATCTCTCCACTCGCCTCTCCAACTGGGTCTTCTCCACGACATCTGCAATACATAGCAGCATAAGTGGTCATTGGTGATCACTGGGCCGTGACGGATTTAGAGTTTCGTCTTCGTTGCTACCGTTGTTCCTGTTGTCCTGCATCTTCAATCTTGGTTCCAGGCGAAGGTGGGCACCATCATCAACTGCTGCACACGTTGTGTAAGGCTTCGAGCGAAGGGCAGCCAGAGTCATCACCTGCGTCATGCAGAAGCTAGATCGTCTTCGGTAAACCTCAGCAGTCATCTGATGCTGCCGTATCTGCAGCTACTACTTGGCGTCGCTGGTCATGGTGGGCTCTTTGTGCAACCGCTCACGCGGGACGCCTACAAGAAAGGGGAAGGTGGATGCACGTCAATACCGGTGCATCATTAGACATCAAGCAGATCCTGAGCGGAACACAGCTTGCGCGTAACGTGCGTGGACTCGTCATGGCTTCTACCCTGAGTGGTACACAGCGCACGCGCATGACGTGCATGGACTCGTCATGGCTTCTATATCTGGCCATAACGCTTCACAGAGATCTGCGATCTGCGGATCCTGTCACTCACTTGGATAGGGAGTTGAAGCTTCTCGAAAGCTCCACAATATCCAGCTGACTGCACAAGCGGAGCCACACTAGGACAGTGTATCCCGTGATCCGGATCCTCATGGACCGTCGGCCGAGAGAAAGCCTAACAGCTACCTGCGAGCGGGTGTACCGCATCGTCATCAGCGCTCCATGGGAAGTGGGATCCAAGGTCACCCTCTCAAGCGACATGCAGCAGATTTGCTGGCTACATCTTCATCAAGAACTCGATTTGCTGCTGCACTCAGTGCTCCAGCTGCCCTCACCAATTTGACAGTTGTCATCAGTGAGTAGCAAGGCTACTTGTAGCCTTCACGCTGGCAACATCAAACTGCTTGCGTGACAAGAACGATCCAAGGTCAACCCTCTCAAGCGACATGCAGTAGAGTGCTGGAAGCATTTTCGTCAAGAACCTCTGCAGCTGCCCTACCGAGCGCACGCGATTTGACAAGTTTCATCCCTCACATGCCAAGAGTCTCCATTTGGCTAGCAGTGCCTTCGACTAATGGTTTGCGACTTCACAAGCTTCATCGCGAGATGCGCGATTTGGATCTTCTCTTCATTGGGCGCGCACTACAACTACGGGACCAGGTCGCTGCATAGCTGAGACATGAGGATACTTCTAGGGAGCTGCTACGATTACGGGACAGACTTCAGTCGTGCAGTATCATGCAACTGCTGAGCTTGCCAGCAACCCAGGTGCCTCGTTAGCAAGCACAAACGGGAAAGCCGAGTGCGTGCATATGCCTGAAGCGAGCACACTTTGAGATCCACTGAGGATATGACCAGTACTTGTCATGAACTGACTAAGACAGAGCTAGATCTGTTGGACGTGCAGCTAGAGACGAGCTATGTGGCTTTACAAGCGTCACGGTGGAGCGTGGAGCAGCTGCTTGGCGGTGCTCAATGAGTACAGCATCGGCTACAGCGAGAAGACAGGAGTAGATGACGTTCTACTGCGCTACAGGATTGTGGTGCAGGATGATGTAGGTAGCGGGCTGACTAGCGTACTCTACACTTGTTGTGTGAGTCCGTTGTCAAGCTATTGTTTTAGCCAAAAATAATTATCACAAGGGGGTCAGCCCTGGGAATCTGGACTTGAAACAGGCCTTCCCGTCCGATTTCACTGTTTTACGCAATTGAAGAATTTGTTCAAATGGGCCTGGTAATGTTTTACCATAAAATCTTGTAGGAAAAGTTCCTGCAAAAATTTCCTACAACTTTTTTTCTTGAAGTTTTGTTCGTATATTGATATATGTTACGCACACACACACTATACACACTCCCTTGCACTACCATGCCATCTCAGACTGGCTTCCTGCTGCAAGATGACAGTACCGATACTGTGTTGACTGCCGTGACTTCTCCTGAATGGTCAAGTGTCCAGTGGCTATGGCTCCACTTCCATGTGGAGCCATATGCTGTCTACAGGATCCGGTGCCCTTGGACCTGACAGTCAAAGGAAAACCAAAGAAGACTCAATCTTACCATCAGAGGTGGTTCGCACGGTTCCCTGGCAAACATGTTGTGCTCGGGCAAGCCTACAAGATCCGCAGTGCTCATAGCTTTGCGACCAGCAACTACTGCAAACAGCACCCTAAGCATCCACCGATGCTCATGGACTGGTCTGGAGCTATGCAGTACCTGGATCAGTCAACACCCTTAGTCACATTCGAGATGCAGATGTACAACATGAAGGATGACTTGACAACACAGGTCAAGTACAACATGGATTGCTGGGGCACTCAGCTTGCTGTCATCAGGTACGGAAGCCAGTGCACGAGTGTCAGAAGGCAGAGTATTATGAGCTCATTGTCCGACACGAAGAGGCTTCATGCAACCAGCACTTCGAGAGCAGCCTGAAAGAGATCAGTGATCTAGCAGTGAAGGATGCAGTCGAACCACCACCGAAGAGACGTTTTGTAGGCTGCTGTCAGCAAACAGACGATAAGATCGAAGAGGATCTCGTGCGCAATGCACAAACACGACTGGATTATGCTTGCGCAGTGCGTACAGTGTTGGACGACATGACTATGCGCGATACGGTTGACTTTGAGAAAGCGAACTAGAAAGAGAACACATCAGCGGACGTCAACAAACCGTACGACGAGCTTCAAGGTGGTGCAAGCAAAAGGATTGGGCATCTTACGGCACTGGAGTACGCTGTGCAGCACTCAGTGATCGAGTGAGCATTGAGGAAGTTGCTAAGCTGAGGAAGCTAAAGACGAGAAAGATGGAAAGTCTACCATGTGGAGTCCGATGATATAGACTGAGCACGTGTCGGTATTGCCATTTCATGCTGACACTACTGTATCGCCGTTTGTTGCAGTGGCGTTGCCTCCTTTGCCTTTCAGTACTACCTTGCCAATACAGTCACTGCGGATGAACACGCACTCCGTCGCGGAATAGCAGCAAATGAAAAACTGCACTTGGTACAAGCTGCCGTAGACGTGCTCTATTAGTGGCAGACCCTTTTTATGTACAGGTTGTGTTTCGTCGTTCAAAGCAGGCAATGCACACCGTCCATCACAGATTGCTCAACCTTGTCATGTCATCGTGGCCGCACGCCAAGTAAACTTCTTTGTAAGTAGCTGTTGCACTGTCTCGCCGTCACATAGATTACACTTCGAAGCCGTCATAGTACACCATGTCTGAACACGGCTGCGCGCGTCAAGATGTCTACCTCTGTTGCAGATATGACACATGCCTTGACAGTCATCGACGCTTTCGTGCATCGATGACTGTCAATAAGAGAGATCGTGGTCATCACTAACAGTTTTCACCAAAAAATTATAATCACACGGGGGTCAGCCCTGGGAATCTGGACTTGAAAAGGGCCTTCCCGTTCAATTTCACTGTTTTACGCAATTGAAGAAATTGTTCAAATGGGCTGCAAAAAAAAGCTGGCAAAAACTTCCTGTGAGATCTTTTTGTAGATTACTTTTGGGTTTACGTTGAAACGAAACCTTTACGACAATGTTATCGCTGTCGTGCGTGTTTCAACACTCAATTATCGTCTGTACCCTGTCTGACATACTGCCACAATGTCAGCTAGCAAGAGTTAGGGTTAGCTGCTTCCCCCAACCACGGTGTCGACATCGAAAACTGCAGCGATGCCTCTGTCAGCACAGGGCATCTGAGTTGTCGTTCAGTTCCTCTACCATCGTCAACTTACTGCTTGCAACTTGGCTGTCAAACGCAAGGTGCTTGCTGTGTGCGCTGAACTGCGCTGAAGGCCTGAACCAGTTGCACTCGAAGCTGCCGGAGGGTCAGCGCTTCGTAGCTGTAGCCCCGTGCACAATCTCTGCTTGGTCTACGATATGCTGTGTATCTGGAGTGTGGACCTGGTTCCAATTCAAATACACGAGGCGATGAGAGCATCGTTAGCAGTAGCTGCTCGTGTCCCACATGCGCATAGACCTGTGCCTATCATCCCCGCTGTTTTAAGAGGGTGTGCTGAGCTAAGGCTTAAACCAGCTGCATTTAAAGCTGCTGCTAGAACAGTGCTGCTGTAACTGTAACCCCGCGCATCAGCTCTGCTTCGGATAGTTGACCCGATTTTGGATCCAACTTTCAAAAACACCAAACTAGCGAGCTGACTAGCGAGCTGACTAGCGAGCTGACTAGCGAGCTGACTGCGCATCCCTGCGCATTGACACTGCCTTGATGGTGATCTGAGTGCCATAACAATCAGCTTCTGCGTCTTTGGATCCGAGCCGCAAACGACAGCAGATGTCAGCAACCGAGGAGTGATCACAGCTGAGCATTGACCACGCGACCGGTGTCACAATCACAGTTGCAGAGCAGAGCTGCAGAGTGAATTCCGCTGCGGAGCTCGCACCATCTGCCTGATGCCTATCGACACTGAGAAGAAAGGCTTTGCCAGGAGTATTTGGAATACAGTCCACTCTCTCTTGGAGTCTGAGCTTTTCAGAGCGAAGCTGCTCGAAGCGCACGCACACAACGACCATGCTGCACGAGCCAAGAGGCTCGAGCAGTGCTTCTCTTCTTTGCAGCTCTCCCATATGATTGGACATGGCCTCGCAGCTGCTACTCGGCGTCGGTACAAGAGTCGCGCTCTCAAGCACGTTGATCAGTTCACTCGCCCCCTGTTCAGCAGCAGCAGCCATGTCACAGTTGTCCAGATTGAGGGACGTGGCCTAGGCGTTGTGGCGACCCGAGATGCTCAAGGGACGCTTCAAGCTTTGCTGGAAGGACAAGCTGCTCTGTTTGGCGAGATTGACTTCAAGTCTGAGAGTGAGATGGCTAAGCTGGTAGAACTTGGCAACACATGCCTGTACGATGGCGGAGGGGGTGCAACTGGAGTCGTTTATGGACCTTTAGCCTTGCTGAACGCAGATACAAACAACACGTTGGCGCTAACCTGTGCAAGGAGCAGCAGTAGTGCTAGTAGTGCACACAAGCAGCCTGAGAGCACAGTCTACAGCAGCAGCAGCCACTGCAATAGAGAAGATGCTAGCAGCTATGCTACGCGGAGCCGTGGTGCCGTAACAGAGAAAATGCTAGACGAGATCCGAGTGCACTCACAGAGACGCAGAGCTGGCACCCGCGCCTCTGGTGCGATCAGAGCGATCTACACAGATGACAGACCACATGCACGAGTTGGCGTGCGTGTGGTTGGTGTACGGAAGGGAGCATCACGGGGTGCTCAGAAGCTGACTCTGAAGCAGGGCAAAGAGATCACTCTGAGCTACGGGACGGCATACACAAGGCGTGTGACACGTCAGCAGCCTTGAAACGGACATGCACAATCCAGTACACTGGAAAAGTTCTTTGTTAAGCAGAAAGTTTTTCCAGCAAAATTCTTTGTTAAGCAGAAACTTTTTCTGGCAAAGTTCTTTGTTGGCAACAAAGATTCTTTGTTGCCAACAATTTTCTCTCTAGCAACATCATGATGAATCGATTCACTATCAACGGCTCTGCCTGCTCGTATCATGAGACGCAAAGTTGTTGCACCATCCGATGATAGTGCCATTGAAGGCATTACTTCAATGTGCAACACATCAGAGTCCGCTGATTACATGCGTCAGCAAGCACTGCAGATCGAGCAAACCATCAAGTTCTCGCAACCCTACGAGACTGTGACTCTGACTGACCTGGCATCGTGGCCAGCCGATTCTGACGTTCACTATAGCACACTGCCAAACGGTCTGACACACCACGTCAAAGAGTATCACATGTGGAGTGAACTACGCAATGCTCAGTTACATGCCACTTGCAACGACAATGTTATCGCTGTCGTGCGTGTTTCAACACTCAATTATCGTCTGTACCCTGTCTGACATACTGCCACAATGTCAGCTAGCAAGAGTTAGGGTTAGCTGCTTCCCCCAACCACGGTGTCGACATCGAAATCTGCAGCGATGCCTCTGTCAGCACAGGGCATCTGAGTTGTCGTTCAGTTCCTCTACCATCGTCAACTTACTGCTTGCAACTTGGCTGTCAAACGCAAGGTGCTTGCTGTGTGCGCTGAACTGCGCTGAAGGCCTGAACCAGTTGCACTCGAAGCTGCCGGAGGGTCAGCGCTTCGTAGCTGTAGCCCCGTGCACAATCTCTGCTTGGTCTACGATATGCTGTGTATCTGGAGTGTGGACCTGGTTCCAATTCAAATACACGAGGCGATGAGAGCATCGTTAGCAGTAGCTGCTCGTGTCCCACATGCGCATAGACCTGTGCCTATCATCCCCGCTGTTTTAAGAGGGTGTGCATATGCCTGAAGCGAGCACACTTTGAGATCCACTGAGGATATGACCAGTACTTGTCATGAACTGACTAAGACAGAGCTAGATCTGTTGGACGTGCAGCTAGAGACGAGCTATGTGGCTTTACAAGCGTCACGGTGGAGCGTGGAGCAGCTGCTTGGCGGTGCTCAATGAGTACAGCATCGGCTACAGCGAGAAGACAGGAGTAGATGACGTTCTACTGCGCTACAGGATTGTGGTGCAGGATGATGTAGGTAGCGGGCTGACTAGCGTACTCTACACTTGTTGTGTGAGTCCGTTGTCAAGCTATTGTTTTAGCCAAAAATAATTATCACAAGGGGGGTCAGCCCTGGGAATCTGGACTTGAAACAGGCCTTCCCGTCCGATTTCACTGTTTTACGCAATTGAAGAATTTGTTCAAATGGGCCTGGTAATGTTTTACCATAAAATCTTGTAGGAAAAGTTCCTGCAAAAATTTCCTACAACTTTTTTTCTTGAAGTTTTGTTCGTATATTGATATATGTTACGCACACACACACTATACACACTCCCTTGCACTACCATGCCATCTCAGACTGGCTTCCTGCTGCAAGATGACAGTACCGATACTGTGTTGACTGCCGTGACTTCTCCTGAATGGTCAAGTGTCCAGTGGCTATGGCTCCACTTCCATGTGGAGCCATATGCTGTCTACAGGATCCGGTGCCCTTGGACCTGACAGTCAAAGGAAAACCAAAGAAGACTCAATCTTACCATCAGAGGTGGTTCGCACGGTTCCCTGGCAAACATGTTGTGCTCGGGCAAGCCTACAAGATCCGCAGTGCTCATAGCTTTGCGACCAGCAACTACTGCAAACAGCACCCTAAGCATCCACCGATGCTCATGGACTGGTCTGGAGCTATGCAGTACCTGGATCAGTCAACACCCTTAGTCACATTCGAGATGCAGATGTACAACATGAAGGATGACTTGACAACACAGGTCAAGTACAACATGGATTGCTGGGGCACTCAGCTTGCTGTCATCAGGTACGGAAGCCAGTGCACGAGTGTCAGAAGGCAGAGTATTATGAGCTCATTGTCCGACACGAAGAGGCTTCATGCAACCAGCACTTCGAGAGCAGCCTGAAAGAGATCAGTGATCTAGCAGTGAAGGATGCAGTCGAACCACCACCGAAGAGACGTTTTGTAGGCTGCTGTCAGCAAACAGACGATAAGATCGAAGAGGATCTCGTGCGCAATGCACAAACACGACTGGATTATGCTTGCGCAGTGCGTACAGTGTTGGACGACATGACTATGCGCGATACGGTTGACTTTGAGAAAGCGAACTAGAAAGAGAACACATCAGCGGACGTCAACAAACCGTACGACGAGCTTCAAGGTGGTGCAAGCAAAAGGATTGGGCATCTTACGGCACTGGAGTACGCTGTGCAGCACTCAGTGATCGAGTGAGCATTGAGGAAGTTGCTAAGCTGAGGAAGCTAAAGACGAGAAAGATGGAAAGTCTACCATGTGGAGTCCGATGATATAGACTGAGCACGTGTCGGTATTGCCATTTCATGCTGACACTACTGTATCGCCGTTTGTTGCAGTGGCGTTGCCTCCTTTGCCTTTCAGTACTACCTTGCCAATACAGTCACTGCGGATGAACACGCACTCCGTCGCGGAATAGCAGCAAATGAAAAACTGCACTTGGTACAAGCTGCCGTAGACGTGCTCTATTAGTGGCAGACCCTTTTTATGTACAGGTTGTGTTTCGTCGTTCAAAGCAGGCAATGCACACCGTCCATCACAGATTGCTCAACCTTGTCATGTCATCGTGGCCGCACGCCAAGTAAACTTCTTTGTAAGTAGCTGTTGCACTGTCTCGCCGTCACATAGATTACACTTCGAAGCCGTCATAGTACACCATGTCTGAACACGGCTGCGCGCGTCAAGATGTCTACCTCTGTTGCAGATATGACACATGCCTTGACAGTCATCGACGCTTTCGTGCATCGATGACTGTCAATAAGAGAGATCGTGGTCATCACTAACAGTTTTCACCAAAAAATTATAATCACACGGGGGTCAGCCCTGGGAATCTGGACTTGAAAAGGGCCTTCCCGTTCAATTTCACTGTTTTACGCAATTGAAGAAATTGTTCAAATGGGCTGCAAAAAAAAGCTGGCAAAAACTTCCTGTGAGATCTTTTTGTAGATTACTTTTGGGTTTACGTTGAAACGAAACCTTTACGACAATGTTATCGCTGTCGTGCGTGTTTCAACACTCAATTATCGTCTGTACCCTGTCTGACATACTGCCACAATGTCAGCTAGCAAGAGTTAGGGTTAGCTGCTTCCCCCAACCACGGTGTCGACATCGAAAACTGCAGCGATGCCTCTGTCAGCACAGGGCATCTGAGTTGTCGTTCAGTTCCTCTACCATCGTCAACTTACTGCTTGCAACTTGGCTGTCAAACGCAAGGTGCTTGCTGTGTGCGCTGAACTGCGCTGAAGGCCTGAACCAGTTGCACTCGAAGCTGCCGGAGGGTCAGCGCTTCGTAGCTGTAGCCCCGTGCACAATCTCTGCTTGGTCTACGATATGCTGTGTATCTGGAGTGTGGACCTGGTTCCAATTCAAATACACGAGGCGATGAGAGCATCGTTAGCAGTAGCTGCTCGTGTCCCACATGCGCATAGACCTGTGCCTATCATCCCGCTGTTTTAAGAGGGTGTGCATATGCCTGAAGCGAGCACACTTTGAGATCCACTGAGGATATGACCAGTACTTGTCATGAACTGACTAAGACAGAGCTAGATCTGTTGGACGTGCAGCTAGAGACGAGCTATGTGGCTTTACAAGCGTCACGGTGGAGCGTGGAGCAGCTGCTTGGCGGTGCTCAATGAGTACAGCATCGGCTACAGCGAGAAGACAGGAGTAGATGACGTTCTACTGCGCTACAGGATTGTGGTGCAGGATGATGTAGGTAGCGGGCTGACTAGCGTACTCTACACTTGTTGTGTGAGTCCGTTGTCAAGCTATTGTTTTAGCCAAAAATAATTATCACAAGGGGGGTCAGCCCTGGGAATCTGGACTTGAAACAGGCCTTCCCGTCCGATTTCACTGTTTTACGCAATTGAAGAATTTGTTCAAATGGGCCTGGTAATGTTTTACCATAAAATCTTGTAGGAAAAGTTCCTGCAAAAATTTCCTACAACTTTTTTTCTTGAAGTTTTGTTCGTATATTGATATATGTTACGCACACACACACTATACACACTCCCTTGCACTACCATGCCATCTCAGACTGGCTTCCTGCTGCAAGATGACAGTACCGATACTGTGTTGACTGCCGTGACTTCTCCTGAATGGTCAAGTGTCCAGTGGCTATGGCTCCACTTCCATGTGGAGCCATATGCTGTCTACAGGATCCGGTGCCCTTGGACCTGACAGTCAAAGGAAAACCAAAGAAGACTCAATCTTACCATCAGAGGTGGTTCGCACGGTTCCCTGGCAAACATGTTGTGCTCGGGCAAGCCTACAAGATCCGCAGTGCTCATAGCTTTGCGACCAGCAACTACTGCAAACAGCACCCTAAGCATCCACCGATGCTCATGGACTGGTCTGGAGCTATGCAGTACCTGGATCAGTCAACACCCTTAGTCACATTCGAGATGCAGATGTACAACATGAAGGATGACTTGACAACACAGGTCAAGTACAACATGGATTGCTGGGGCACTCAGCTTGCTGTCATCAGGTACGGAAGCCAGTGCACGAGTGTCAGAAGGCAGAGTATTATGAGCTCATTGTCCGACACGAAGAGGCTTCATGCAACCAGCACTTCGAGAGCAGCCTGAAAGAGATCAGTGATCTAGCAGTGAAGGATGCAGTCGAACCACCACCGAAGAGACGTTTTGTAGGCTGCTGTCAGCAAACAGACGATAAGATCGAAGAGGATCTCGTGCGCAATGCACAAACACGACTGGATTATGCTTGCGCAGTGCGTACAGTGTTGGACGACATGACTATGCGCGATACGGTTGACTTTGAGAAAGCGAACTAGAAAGAGAACACATCAGCGGACGTCAACAAACCGTACGACGAGCTTCAAGGTGGTGCAAGCAAAAGGATTGGGCATCTTACGGCACTGGAGTACGCTGTGCAGCACTCAGTGATCGAGTGAGCATTGAGGAAGTTGCTAAGCTGAGGAAGCTAAAGACGAGAAAGATGGAAAGTCTACCATGTGGAGTCCGATGATATAGACTGAGCACGTGTCGGTATTGCCATTTCATGCTGACACTACTGTATCGCCGTTTGTTGCAGTGGCGTTGCCTCCTTTGCCTTTCAGTACTACCTTGCCAATACAGTCACTGCGGATGAACACGCACTCCGTCGCGGAATAGCAGCAAATGAAAAACTGCACTTGGTACAAGCTGCCGTAGACGTGCTCTATTAGTGGCAGACCCTTTTTATGTACAGGTTGTGTTTCGTCGTTCAAAGCAGGCAATGCACACCGTCCATCACAGATTGCTCAACCTTGTCATGTCATCGTGGCCGCACGCCAAGTAAACTTCTTTGTAAGTAGCTGTTGCACTGTCTCGCCGTCACATAGATTACACTTCGAAGCCGTCATAGTACACCATGTCTGAACACGGCTGCGCGCGTCAAGATGTCTACCTCTGTTGCAGATATGACACATGCCTTGACAGTCATCGACGCTTTCGTGCATCGATGACTGTCAATAAGAGAGATCGTGGTCATCACTAACAGTTTTCACCAAAAAATTATAATCACACGGGGGTCAGCCCTGGGAATCTGGACTTGAAAAGGGCCTTCCCGTTCAATTTCACTGTTTTACGCAATTGAAGAAATTGTTCAAATGGGCTGCAAAAAAAAGCTGGCAAAAACTTCCTGTGAGATCTTTTTGTAGATTACTTTTGGGTTTACGTTGAAACGAAACCTTTACGACAATGTTATCGCTGTCGTGCGTGTTTCAACACTCAATTATCGTCTGTACCCTGTCTGACATACTGCCACAATGTCAGCTAGCAAGAGTTAGGGTTAGCTGCTTCCCCCAACCACGGTGTCGACATCGAAAACTGCAGCGATGCCTCTGTCAGCACAGGGCATCTGAGTTGTCGTTCAGTTCCTCTACCATCGTCAACTTACTGCTTGCAACTTGGCTGTCAAACGCAAGGTGCTTGCTGTGTGCGCTGAACTGCGCTGAAGGCCTGAACCAGTTGCACTCGAAGCTGCCGGAGGGTCAGCGCTTCGTAGCTGTAGCCCCGTGCACAATCTCTGCTTGGTCTACGATATGCTGTGTATCTGGAGTGTGGACCTGGTTCCAATTCAAATACACGAGGCGATGAGAGCATCGTTAGCAGTAGCTGCTCGTGTCCCACATGCGCATAGACCTGTGCCTATCATCCCCGCTGTTTTAAGAGGGTGTGCTGAGCTAAGGCTTAAACCAGCTGCATTTAAAGCTGCTGCTAGAACAGTGCTGCTGTAACTGTAACCCCGCGCATCAGCTCTGCTTCGGATAGTTGACCCGATTTTGGATCCAACTTTCAAAAACACCAAACTAGCGAGCTGACTAGCGAGCTGACTAGCGAGCTGACTAGCGAGCTGACTAGCGAGCTGACTAGCGAGCTGACTGCGCATCCCTGCGCATTGACACTGCCTTGATGGTGATCTGAGTGCCATAACAATCAGCTTCTGCGTCTTTGGATCCGAGCCGCAAACGACAGCAGATGTCAGCAACCGAGGAGTGATCACAGCTGAGCATTGACCACGCGACCGGTGTCACAATCACAGTTGCAGAGCAGAGCTGCAGAGTGAATTCCGCTGCGGAGCTCGCACCATCTGCCTGATGCCTATCGACACTGAGAAGAAAGGCTTTGCCAGGAGTATTTGGAATACAGTCCACTCTCTCTTGGAGTCTGAGCTTTTCAGAGCGAAGCTGCTCGAAGCGCACGCACACAACGACCATGCTGCACGAGCCAAGAGGCTCGAGCAGTGCTTCTCTTCTTTGCAGCTCTCCCATATGATTGGACATGGCCTCGCAGCTGCTACTCGGCGTCGGTACAAGAGTCGCGCTCTCAAGCACGTTGATCAGTTCACTCGCCCCCTGTTCAGCAGCAGCAGCCATGTCACAGTTGTCCAGATTGAGGGACGTGGCCTAGGCGTTGTGGCGACCCGAGATGCTCAAGGGACGCTTCAAGCTTTGCTGGAAGGACAAGCTGCTCTGTTTGGCGAGATTGACTTCAAGTCTGAGAGTGAGATGGCTAAGCTGGTAGAACTTGGCAACACATGCCTGTACGATGGCGGAGGGGGTGCAACTGGAGTCGTTTATGGACCTTTAGCCTTGCTGAACGCAGATACAAACAACACGTTGGCGCTAACCTGTGCAAGGAGCAGCAGTAGTGCTAGTAGTGCACACAAGCAGCCTGAGAGCACAGTCTACAGCAGCAGCAGCCACTGCAATAGAGAAGATGCTAGCAGCTATGCTACGCGGAGCCGTGGTGCCGTAACAGAGAAAATGCTAGACGAGATCCGAGTGCACTCACAGAGACGCAGAGCTGGCACCCGCGCCTCTGGTGCGATCAGAGCGATCTACACAGATGACAGACCACATGCACGAGTTGGCGTGCGTGTGGTTGGTGTACGGAAGGGAGCATCACGGGGTGCTCAGAAGCTGACTCTGAAGCAGGGCAAAGAGATCACTCTGAGCTACGGGACGGCATACACAAGGCGTGTGACACGTCAGCAGCCTTGAAACGGACATGCACAATCCAGTACACTGGAAAAGTTCTTTGTTAAGCAGAAAGTTTTTCCAGCAAAATTCTTTGTTAAGCAGAAACTTTTTCTGGCAAAGTTCTTTGTTGGCAACAAAGATTCTTTGTTGCCAACAATTTTCTCTCTAGCAACATCATGATGAATCGATTCACTATCAACGGCTCTGCCTGCTCGTATCATGAGACGCAAAGTTGTTGCACCATCCGATGATAGTGCCATTGAAGGCATTACTTCAATGTGCAACACATCAGAGTCCGCTGATTACATGCGTCAGCAAGCACTGCAGATCGAGCAAACCATCAAGTTCTCGCAACCCTACGAGACTGTGACTCTGACTGACCTGGCATCGTGGCCAGCCGATTCTGACGTTCACTATAGCACACTGCCAAACGGTCTGACACACCACGTCAAAGAGTATCACATGTGGAGTGAACTACGCAATGCTCAGTTACATGCCACTTGCAACGACAATGTTATCGCTGTCGTGCGTGTTTCAACACTCAATTATCGTCTGTACCCTGTCTGACATACTGCCACAATGTCAGCTAGCAAGAGTTAGGGTTAGCTGCTTCCCCCAACCACGGTGTCGACATCGAAAACTGCAGCGATGCCTCTGTCAGCACAGGGCATCTGAGTTGTCGTTCAGTTCCTCTACCATCGTCAACTTACTGCTTGCAACTTGGCTGTCAAACGCAAGGTGCTTGCTGTGTGCGCTGAACTGCGCTGAAGGCCTGAACCAGTTGCACTCGAAGCTGCCGGAGGGTCAGCGCTTCGTAGCTGTAGCCCCGTGCACAATCTCTGCTTGGTCTACGATATGCTGTGTATCTGGAGTGTGGACCTGGTTCCAATTCAAATACACGAGGCGATGAGAGCATCGTTAGCAGTAGCTGCTCGTGTCCCACATGCGCATAGACCTGTGCCTATCATCCCCGCTGTTTTAAGAGGGTGTGCTGAGCTAAGGCTTAAACCAGCTGCATTTAAAGCTGCTGCTAGAACAGTGCTGCTGTAACTGTAACCCCGCGCATCAGCTCTGCTTCGGATAGTTGACCCGATTTTGGATCCAACTTTCAAAAACACCAAACTAGCGAGCTGACTAGCGAGCTGACTAGCGAGCTGACTGCGCATCCCTGCGCATTGACACTGCCTTGATGGTGATCTGAGTGCCATAACAATCAGCTTCTGCGTCTTTGGATCCGAGCCGCAAACGACAGCAGATGTCAGCAACCGAGGAGTGATCACAGCTGAGCATTGACCACGCGACCGGTGTCACAATCACAGTTGCAGAGCAGAGCTGCAGAGTGAATTCCGCTGCGGAGCTCGCACCATCTGCCTGATGCCTATCGACACTGAGAAGAAAGGCTTTGCCAGGAGTATTTGGAATACAGTCCACTCTCTCTTGGAGTCTGAGCTTTTCAGAGCGAAGCTGCTCGAAGCGCACGCACACAACGACCATGCTGCACGAGCCAAGAGGCTCGAGCAGTGCTTCTCTTCTTTGCAGCTCTCCCATATGATTGGACATGGCCTCGCAGCTGCTACTCGGCGTCGGTACAAGAGTCGCGCTCTCAAGCACGTTGATCAGTTCACTCGCCCCCTGTTCAGCAGCAGCAGCCATGTCACAGTTGTCCAGATTGAGGGACGTGGCCTAGGCGTTGTGGCGACCCGAGATGCTCAAGGGACGCTTCAAGCTTTGCTGGAAGGACAAGCTGCTCTGTTTGGCGAGATTGACTTCAAGTCTGAGAGTGAGATGGCTAAGCTGGTAGAACTTGGCAACACATGCCTGTACGATGGCGGAGGGGGTGCAACTGGAGTCGTTTATGGACCTTTAGCCTTGCTGAACGCAGATACAAACAACACGTTGGCGCTAACCTGTGCAAGGAGCAGCAGTAGTGCTAGTAGTGCACACAAGCAGCCTGAGAGCACAGTCTACAGCAGCAGCAGCCACTGCAATAGAGAAGATGCTAGCAGCTATGCTACGCGGAGCCGTGGTGCCGTAACAGAGAAAATGCTAGACGAGATCCGAGTGCACTCACAGAGACGCAGAGCTGGCACCCGCGCCTCTGGTGCGATCAGAGCGATCTACACAGATGACAGACCACATGCACGAGTTGGCGTGCGTGTGGTTGGTGTACGGAAGGGAGCATCACGGGGTGCTCAGAAGCTGACTCTGAAGCAGGGCAAAGAGATCACTCTGAGCTACGGGACGGCATACACAAGGCGTGTGACACGTCAGCAGCCTTGAAACGGACATGCACAATCCAGTACACTGGAAAAGTTCTTTGTTAAGCAGAAAGTTTTTCCAGCAAAATTCTTTGTTAAGCAGAAACTTTTTCTGGCAAAGTTCTTTGTTGGCAACAAAGATTCTTTGTTGCCAACAATTTTCTCTCTAGCAACATCATGATGAATCGATTCACTATCAACGGCTCTGCCTGCTCGTATCATGAGACGCAAAGTTGTTGCACCATCCGATGATAGTGCCATTGAAGGCATTACTTCAATGTGCAACACATCAGAGTCCGCTGATTACATGCGTCAGCAAGCACTGCAGATCGAGCAAACCATCAAGTTCTCGCAACCCTACGAGACTGTGACTCTGACTGACCTGGCATCGTGGCCAGCCGATTCTGACGTTCACTATAGCACACTGCCAAACGGTCTGACACACCACGTCAAAGAGTATCACATGTGGAGTGAACTACGCAATGCTCAGTTACATGCCACTTGCAACGACAATGTTATCGCTGTCGTGCGTGTTTCAACACTCAATTATCGTCTGTACCCTGTCTGACATACTGCCACAATGTCAGCTAGCAAGAGTTAGGGTTAGCTGCTTCCCCCAACCACGGTGTCGACATCGAAATCTGCAGCGATGCCTCTGTCAGCACAGGGCATCTGAGTTGTCGTTCAGTTCCTCTACCATCGTCAACTTACTGCTTGCAACTTGGCTGTCAAACGCAAGGTGCTTGCTGTGTGCGCTGAACTGCGCTGAAGGCCTGAACCAGTTGCACTCGAAGCTGCCGGAGGGTCAGCGCTTCGTAGCTGTAGCCCCGTGCACAATCTCTGCTTGGTCTACGATATGCTGTGTATCTGGAGTGTGGACCTGGTTCCAATTCAAATACACGAGGCGATGAGAGCATCGTTAGCAGTAGCTGCTCGTGTCCCACATGCGCATAGACCTGTGCCTATCATCCCCGCTGTTTTAAGAGGGTGTGCTGAGCTAAGGCTTAAACCAGCTGCATTTAAAGCTGCTGCTAGAACAGTGCTGCTGTAACTGTAACCCCGCGCATCAGCTCTGCTTCGGATAGTTGACCCGATTTTGGATCCAACTTTCAAAAACACCAAACTAGCGAGCTGACTAGCGAGCTGACTAGCGAGCTGACTGCGCATCCCTGCGCATTGACACTGCCTTGATGGTGATCTGAGTGCCATAACAATCAGCTTCTGCGTCTTTGGATCCGAGCCGCAAACGACAGCAGATGTCAGCAACCGAGGAGTGATCACAGCTGAGCATTGACCACGCGACCGGTGTCACAATCACAGTTGCAGAGCAGAGCTGCAGAGTGAATTCCGCTGCGGAACTCGCACCATCTGCCTGATGCCTATCGACACTGAGAAGAAAGGCTTTGCCAGGAGTATTTGGAATACAGTCCACTCTCTCTTGGAGTCTGAGCTTTTCAGAGCGAAGCTGCTCGAAGCGCACGCACACAACGACCATGCTGCACGAGCCAAGAGGCTCGAGCAGTGCTTCTCTTCTTTGCAGCTCTCCCATATGATTGGACATGGCCTCGCAGCTGCTACTCGGCGTCGGTACAAGAGTCGCGCTCTCAAGCACGTTGATCAGTTCACTCGCCCCCTGTTCAGCAGCAGCAGCAGCCATGTCACAGTTGTCCAGATTGAGGGACGTGGCCTAGGCGTTGTGGCGACCCGAGATGCTCAAGGGACGCTTCAAGCTTTGCTGGAAGGACAAGCTGCTCTGTTTGGCGAGATTGACTTCAAGTCTGAGAGTGAGATGGCTAAGCTGGTAGAACTTGGCAACACATGCCTGTACGATGGCGGAGGGGGTGCAACTGGAGTCGTTTATGGACCTTTAGCCTTGCTGAACGCAGATACAAACAACACGTTGGCGCTAACCTGTGCAAGGAGCAGCAGTAGTGCTAGTAGTGCACACAAGCAGCCTGAGAGCACAGTCTACAGCAGCAGCAGCCACTGCAATAGAGAAGATGCTAGCAGCTATGCTACGCGGAGCCGTGGTGCCGTAACAGAGAAAATGCTAGACGAGATCCGAGTGCACTCACAGAGACGCAGAGCTGGCACCCGCGCCTCTGGTGCGATCAGAGCGATCTACACAGATGACAGACCACATGCACGAGTTGGCGTGCGTGTGGTTGGTGTACGGAAGGGAGCATCACGGGGTGCTCAGAAGCTGACTCTGAAGCAGGGCAAAGAGATCACTCTGAGCTACGGGACGGCATACACAAGGCGTGTGACACGTCAGCAGCCTTGAAACGGACATGCACAATCCAGTACACTGGAAAAGTTCTTTGTTAAGCAGAAAGTTTTTCCAGCAAAATTCTTTGTTAAGCAGAAACTTTTTCTGGCAAAGTTCTTTGTTGGCAACAAAGATTCTTTGTTGCCAACAATTTTCTTTCTAGCAACATCATGATGAATCGATTCACTATCAACGGCTCTGCCTGCTCGTATCATGAGACGCAAAGTTGTTGCACCATCCGATGATAGTGCCATTGAAGGCATTACTTCAATGTGCAACACATCAGAGTCCGCTGATTACATGCGTCAGCAAGCACTGCAGATCGAGCAAACCATCAAGTTCTCGCAACCCTACGAGACTGTGACTCTGACTGACCTGGCATCGTGGCCAGCCGATTCTGACGTTCACTATAGCACACTGCCAAACGGTCTGACACACCACGTCAAAGAGTATCACATGTGGAGTGAACTACGCAATGCTCAGTTACATGCCACTTGCAACGACAATGTTATCGCTGTCGTGCGTGTTTCAACACTCAATTATCGTCTGTACCCTGTCTGACATACTGCCACAATGTCAGCTAGCAAGAGTTAGGGTTAGCTGCTTCCCCCAACCACGGTGTCGACATCGAAAACTGCAGCGATGCCTCTGTCAGCACAGGGCATCTGAGTTGTCGTTCAGTTCCTCTACCATCGTCAACTTACTGCTTGCAACTTGGCTGTCAAACGCAAGGTGCTTGCTGTGTGCGCTGAACTGCGCTGAAGGCCTGAACCAGTTGCACTCGAAGCTGCCGGAGGGTCAGCGCTTCGTAGCTGTAGCCCCGTGCACAATCTCTGCTTGGTCTACGATATGCTGTGTATCTGGAGTGTGGACCTGGTTCCAATTCAAATACACGAGGCGATGAGAGCATCGTTAGCAGTAGCTGCTCGTGTCCCACATGCGCATAGACCTGTGCCTATCATCCCCGCTGTTTTAAGAGGGTGTGCTGAGCTAAGGCTTAAACCAGCTGCATTTAAAGCTGCTGCTAGAACAGTGCTGCTGTAACTGTAACCCCGCGCATCAGCTCTGCTTCGGATAGTTGACCCGATTTTGGATCCAACTTTCAAAAACACCAAACTAGCGAGCTGACTAGCGAGCTGACTAGCGAGCTGACTGCGCATCCCTGCGCATTGACACTGCCTTGATGGTGATCTGAGTGCCATAACAATCAGCTTCTGCGTCTTTGGATCCGAGCCGCAAACGACAGCAGATGTCAGCAACCGAGGAGTGATCACAGCTGAGCATTGACCACGCGACCGGTGTCACAATCACAGTTGCAGAGCAGAGCTGCAGAGTGAATTCCGCTGCGGAACTCGCACCATCTGCCTGATGCCTATCGACACTGAGAAGAAAGGCTTTGCCAGGAGTATTTGGAATACAGTCCACTCTCTCTTGGAGTCTGAGCTTTTCAGAGCGAAGCTGCTCGAAGCGCACGCACACAACGACCATGCTGCACGAGCCAAGAGGCTCGAGCAGTGCTTCTCTTCTTTGCAGCTCTCCCATATGATTGGACATGGCCTCGCAGCTGCTACTCGGCGTCGGTACAAGAGTCGCGCTCTCAAGCACGTTGATCAGTTCACTCGCCCCCTGTTCAGCAGCAGCAGCAGCCATGTCACAGTTGTCCAGATTGAGGGACGTGGCCTAGGCGTTGTGGCGACCCGAGATGCTCAAGGGACGCTTCAAGCTTTGCTGGAAGGACAAGCTGCTCTGTTTGGCGAGATTGACTTCAAGTCTGAGAGTGAGATGGCTAAGCTGGTAGAACTTGGCAACACATGCCTGTACGATGGCGGAGGGGGTGCAACTGGAGTCGTTTATGGACCTTTAGCCTTGCTGAATGCAGATACAAACAACACGTTGGCGCTAACCTGTGCAAGGAGCAGCAGTAGTGCTAGTAGTGCACACAAGCAGCCTGAGAGCACAGTCTACAGCAGCAGCAGCCACTGCAATAGAGAAGATGCTAGCAGCTATGCTACGCGGAGCCGTGGTGCCGTAACAGAGAAAATGCTAGACGAGATCCGAGTGCACTCACAGAGACGCAGAGCTGGCACCCGCGCCTCTGGTGCGATCAGAGCGATCTACACAGATGACAGACCACATGCACGAGTTGGCGTGCGTGTGGTTGGTGTACGGAAGGGAGCATCACGGGGTGCTCAGAAGCTGACTCTGAAGCAGGGCAAAGAGATCACTCTGAGCTACGGGACGGCATACACAAGGCGTGTGACACGTCAGCAGCCTTGAAACGGACATGCACAATCCAGTACACTGGAAAAGTTCTTTGTTAAGCAGAAAGTTTTTCCAGCAAAATTCTTTGTTAAGCAGAAACTTTTTCTGGCAAAGTTCTTTGTTGGCAACAAAGATTCTTTGTTGCCAACAATTTTCTTTCTAGCAACATCATGATGAATCGATTCACTATCAACGGCTCTGCCTGCTCGTATCATGAGACGCAAAGTTGTTGCACCATCCGATGATAGTGCCATTGAAGGCATTACTTCAATGTGCAACACATCAGAGTCCGCTGATTACATGCGTCAGCAAGCACTGCAGATCGAGCAAACCATCAAGTTCTCGCAACCCTACGAGACTGTGACTCTGACTGACCTGGCATCGTGGCCAGCCGATTCTGACGTTCACTATAGCACACTGCCAAACGGTCTGACACACCACGTCAAAGAGTATCACATGTGGAGTGAACTACGCAATGCTCAGTTACATGCCACTTGCAACGACAATGTTATCGCTGTCGTGCGTGTTTCAACACTCAATTATCGTCTGTACCCTGTCTGACATACTGCCACAATGTCAGCTAGCAAGAGTTAGGGTTAGCTGCTTCCCCCAACCACGGTGTCGACATCGAAAACTGCAGCGATGCCTCTGTCAGCACAGGGCATCTGAGTTGTCGTTCAGTTCCTCTACCATCGTCAACTTACTGCTTGCAACTTGGCTGTCAAACGCAAGGTGCTTGCTGTGTGCGCTGAACTGCGCTGAAGGCCTGAACCAGTTGCACTCGAAGCTGCCGGAGGGTCAGCGCTTCGTAGCTGTAGCCCCGTGCACAATCTCTGCTTGGTCTACGATATGCTGTGTATCTGGAGTGTGGACCTGGTTCCAATTCAAATACACGAGGCGATGAGAGCATCGTTAGCAGTAGCTGCTCGTGTCCCACATGCGCATAGACCTGTGCCTATCATCCCCGCTGTTTTAAGAGGGTGTGCTGAGCTAAGGCTTAAACCAGCTGCATTTAAAGCTGCTGCTAGAACAGTGCTGCTGTAACTGTAACCCCGCGCATCAGCTCTGCTTCGGATAGTTGACCCGATTTTGGATCCAACTTTCAAAAACACCAAACTAGCGAGCTGACTAGCGAGCTGACTAGCGAGCTGACTAGCGAGCTGACTAGCGAGCTGACTGCGCATCCCTGCGCATTGACACTGCCTTGATGGTGATCTGAGTGCCATAACAATCAGCTTCTGCGTCTTTGGATCCGAGCCGCAAACGACAGCAGATGTCAGCAACCGAGGAGTGATCACAGCTGAGCATTGACCACGCGACCGGTGTCACAATCACAGTTGCAGAGCAGAGCTGCAGAGTGAATTCCGCTGCGGAACTCGCACCATCTGCCTGATGCCTATCGACACTGAGAAGAAAGGCTTTGCCAGGAGTATTTGGAATACAGTCCACTCTCTCTTGGAGTCTGAGCTTTTCAGAGCGAAGCTGCTCGAAGCGCACGCACACAACGACCATGCTGCACGAGCCAAGAGGCTCGAGCAGTGCTTCTCTTCTTTGCAGCTCTCCCATATGATTGGACATGGCCTCGCAGCTGCTACTCGGCGTCGGTACAAGAGTCGCGCTCTCAAGCACGTTGATCAGTTCACTCGCCCCCTGTTCAGCAGCAGCAGCAGCCATGTCACAGTTGTCCAGATTGAGGGACGTGGCCTAGGCGTTGTGGCGACCCGAGATGCTCAAGGGACGCTTCAAGCTTTGCTGGAAGGACAAGCTGCTCTGTTTGGCGAGATTGACTTCAAGTCTGAGAGTGAGATGGCTAAGCTGGTAGAACTTGGCAACACATGCCTGTACGATGGCGGAGGGGGTGCAACTGGAGTCGTTTATGGACCTTTAGCCTTGCTGAACGCAGATACAAACAACACGTTGGCGCTAACCTGTGCAAGGAGCAGCAGTAGTGCTAGTAGTGCACACAAGCAGCCTGAGAGCACAGTCTACAGCAGCAGCAGCCACTGCAATAGAGAAGATGCTAGCAGCTATGCTACGCGGAGCCGTGGTGCCGTAACAGAGAAAATGCTAGACGAGATCCGAGTGCACTCACAGAGACGCAGAGCTGGCACCCGCGCCTCTGGTGCGATCAGAGCGATCTACACAGATGACAGACCACATGCACGAGTTGGCGTGCGTGTGGTTGGTGTACGGAAGGGAGCATCACGGGGTGCTCAGAAGCTGACTCTGAAGCAGGGCAAAGAGATCACTCTGAGCTACGGGACGGCATACACAAGGCGTGTGACACGTCAGCAGCCTTGAAACGGACATGCACAATCCAGTACACTGGAAAAGTTCTTTGTTAAGCAGAAAGTTTTTCCAGCAAAATTCTTTGTTAAGCAGAAACTTTTTCTGGCAAAGTTCTTTGTTGGCAACAAAGATTCTTTGTTGCCAACAATTTTCTTTCTAGCAACATCATGATGAATCGATTCACTATCAACGGCTCTGCCTGCTCGTATCATGAGACGCAAAGTTGTTGCACCATCCGATGATAGTGCCATTGAAGGCATTACTTCAATGTGCAACACATCAGAGTCCGCTGATTACATGCGTCAGCAAGCACTGCAGATCGAGCAAACCATCAAGTTCTCGCAACCCTACGAGACTGTGACTCTGACTGACCTGGCATCGTGGCCAGCCGATTCTGACGTTCACTATAGCACACTGCCAAACGGTCTGACACACCACGTCAAAGAGTATCACATGTGGAGTGAACTACGCAATGCTCAGTTACATGCCACTTGCAACGACAATGTTATCGCTGTCGTGCGTGTTTCAACACTCAATTATCGTCTGTACCCTGTCTGACATACTGCCACAATGTCAGCTAGCAAGAGTTAGGGTTAGCTGCTTCCCCCAACCACGGTGTCGACATCGAAAACTGCAGCGATGCCTCTGTCAGCACAGGGCATCTGAGTTGTCGTTCAGTTCCTCTACCATCGTCAACTTACTGCTTGCAACTTGGCTGTCAAACGCAAGGTGCTTGCTGTGTGCGCTGAACTGCGCTGAAGGCCTGAACCAGTTGCACTCGAAGCTGCCGGAGGGTCAGCGCTTCGTAGCTGTAGCCCCGTGCACAATCTCTGCTTGGTCTACGATATGCTGTGTATCTGGAGTGTGGACCTGGTTCCAATTCAAATACACGAGGCGATGAGAGCATCGTTAGCAGTAGCTGCTCGTGTCCCACATGCGCATAGACCTGTGCCTATCATCCCCGCTGTTTTAAGAGGGTGTGCTGAGCTAAGGCTTAAACCAGCTGCATTTAAAGCTGCTGCTAGAACAGTGCTGCTGTAACTGTAACCCCGCGCATCAGCTCTGCTTCGGATAGTTGACCCGATTTTGGATCCAACTTTCAAAAACACCAAACTAGCGAGCTGACTAGCGAGCTGACTAGCGAGCTGACTGCGCATCCCTGCGCATTGACACTGCCTTGATGGTGATCTGAGTGCCATAACAATCAGCTTCTGCGTCTTTGGATCCGAGCCGCAAACGACAGCAGATGTCAGCAACCGAGGAGTGATCACAGCTGAGCATTGACCACGCGACCGGTGTCACAATCACAGTTGCAGAGCAGAGCTGCAGAGTGAATTCCGCTGCGGAACTCGCACCATCTGCCTGATGCCTATCGACACTGAGAAGAAAGGCTTTGCCAGGAGTATTTGGAATACAGTCCACTCTCTCTTGGAGTCTGAGCTTTTCAGAGCGAAGCTGCTCGAAGCGCACGCACACAACGACCATGCTGCACGAGCCAAGAGGCTCGAGCAGTGCTTCTCTTCTTTGCAGCTCTCCCATATGATTGGACATGGCCTCGCAGCTGCTACTCGGCGTCGGTACAAGAGTCGCGCTCTCAAGCACGTTGATCAGTTCACTCGCCCCCTGTTCAGCAGCAGCAGCAGCCATGTCACAGTTGTCCAGATTGAGGGACGTGGCCTAGGCGTTGTGGCGACCCGAGATGCTCAAGGGACGCTTCAAGCTTTGCTGGAAGGACAAGCTGCTCTGTTTGGCGAGATTGACTTCAAGTCTGAGAGTGAGATGGCTAAGCTGGTAGAACTTGGCAACACATGCCTGTACGATGGCGGAGGGGGTGCAACTGGAGTCGTTTATGGACCTTTAGCCTTGCTGAACGCAGATACAAACAACACGTTGGCGCTAACCTGTGCAAGGAGCAGCAGTAGTGCTAGTAGTGCACACAAGCAGCCTGAGAGCACAGTCTACAGCAGCAGCAGCCACTGCAATAGAGAAGATGCTAGCAGCTATGCTACGCGGAGCCGTGGTGCCGTAACAGAGAAAATGCTAGACGAGATCCGAGTGCACTCACAGAGACGCAGAGCTGGCACCCGCGCCTCTGGTGCGATCAGAGCGATCTACACAGATGACAGACCACATGCACGAGTTGGCGTGCGTGTGGTTGGTGTACGGAAGGGAGCATCACGGGGTGCTCAGAAGCTGACTCTGAAGCAGGGCAAAGAGATCACTCTGAGCTACGGGACGGCATACACAAGGCGTGTGACACGTCAGCAGCCTTGAAACGGACATGCACAATCCAGTACACTGGAAAAGTTCTTTGTTAAGCAGAAAGTTTTTCCAGCAAAATTCTTTGTTAAGCAGAAACTTTTTCTGGCAAAGTTCTTTGTTGGCAACAAAGATTCTTTGTTGCCAACAATTTTCTTTCTAGCAACATCATGATGAATCGATTCACTATCAACGGCTCTGCCTGCTCGTATCATGAGACGCAAAGTTGTTGCACCATCCGATGATAGTGCCATTGAAGGCATTACTTCAATGTGCAACACATCAGAGTCCGCTGATTACATGCGTCAGCAAGCACTGCAGATCGAGCAAACCATCAAGTTCTCGCAACCCTACGAGACTGTGACTCTGACTGACCTGGCATCGTGGCCAGCCGATTCTGACGTTCACTATAGCACACTGCCAAACGGTCTGACACACCACGTCAAAGAGTATCACATGTGGAGTGAACTACGCAATGCTCAGTTACATGCCACTTGCAACGACAATGTTATCGCTGTCGTGCGTGTTTCAACACTCAATTATCGTCTGTACCCTGTCTGACATACTGCCACAATGTCAGCTAGCAAGAGTTAGGGTTAGCTGCTTCCCCCAACCACGGTGTCGACATCGAAAACTGCAGCGATGCCTCTGTCAGCACAGGGCATCTGAGTTGTCGTTCAGTTCCTCTACCATCGTCAACTTACTGCTTGCAACTTGGCTGTCAAACGCAAGGTGCTTGCTGTGTGCGCTGAACTGCGCTGAAGGCCTGAACCAGTTGCACTCGAAGCTGCCGGAGGGTCAGCGCTTCGTAGCTGTAGCCCCGTGCACAATCTCTGCTTGGTCTACGATATGCTGTGTATCTGGAGTGTGGACCTGGTTCCAATTCAAATACACGAGGCGATGAGAGCATCGTTAGCAGTAGCTGCTCGTGTCCCACATGCGCATAGACCTGTGCCTATCATCCCCGCTGTTTTAAGAGGGTGTGCTGAGCTAAGGCTTAAACCAGCTGCATTTAAAGCTGCTGCTAGAACAGTGCTGCTGTAACTGTAACCCCGCGCATCAGCTCTGCTTCGGATAGTTGACCCGATTTTGGATCCAACTTTCAAAAACACCAAACTAGCGAGCTGACTAGCGAGCTGACTAGCGAGCTGACTGCGCATCCCTGCGCATTGACACTGCCTTGATGGTGATCTGAGTGCCATAACAATCAGCTTCTGCGTCTTTGGATCCGAGCCGCAAACGACAGCAGATGTCAGCAACCGAGGAGTGATCACAGCTGAGCATTGACCACGCGACCGGTGTCACAATCACAGTTGCAGAGCAGAGCTGCAGAGTGAATTCCGCTGCGGAACTCGCACCATCTGCCTGATGCCTATCGACACTGAGAAGAAAGGCTTTGCCAGGAGTATTTGGAATACAGTCCACTCTCTCTTGGAGTCTGAGCTTTTCAGAGCGAAGCTGCTCGAAGCGCACGCACACAACGACCATGCTGCACGAGCCAAGAGGCTCGAGCAGTGCTTCTCTTCTTTGCAGCTCTCCCATATGATTGGACATGGCCTCGCAGCTGCTACTCGGCGTCGGTACAAGAGTCGCGCTCTCAAGCACGTTGATCAGTTCACTCGCCCCCTGTTCAGCAGCAGCAGCAGCCATGTCACAGTTGTCCAGATTGAGGGGACGTGGCCTAGGCGTTGTGGCGACCCGAGATGCTCAAGGGACGCTTCAAGCTTTGCTGGAAGGACAAGCTGCTCTGTTTGGCGAGATTGACTTCAAGTCTGAGAGTGAGATGGCTAAGCTGGTAGAACTTGGCAACACATGCCTGTACGATGGCGGAGGGGGTGCAACTGGAGTCGTTTATGGACCTTTAGCCTTGCTGAACGCAGATACAAACAACACGTTGGCGCTAACCTGTGCAAGGAGCAGCAGTAGTGCTAGTAGTGCACACAAGCAGCCTGAGAGCACAGTCTACAGCAGCAGCAGCCACTGCAATAGAGAAGATGCTAGCAGCTATGCTACGCGGAGCCGTGGTGCCGTAACAGAGAAAATGCTAGACGAGATCCGAGTGCACTCACAGAGACGCAGAGCTGGCACCCGCGCCTCTGGTGCGATCAGAGCGATCTACACAGATGACAGACCACATGCACGAGTTGGCGTGCGTGTGGTTGGTGTACGGAAGGGAGCATCACGGGGTGCTCAGAAGCTGACTCTGAAGCAGGGCAAAGAGATCACTCTGAGCTACGGGACGGCATACACAAGGCGTGTGACACGTCAGCAGCCTTGAAACGGACATGCACAATCCAGTACACTGGAAAAGTTCTTTGTTAAGCAGAAAGTTTTTCCAGCAAAATTCTTTGTTAAGCAGAAACTTTTTCTGGCAAAGTTCTTTGTTGGCAACAAAGATTCTTTGTTGCCAACAATTTTCTTTCTAGCAACATCATGATGAATCGATTCACTATCAACGGCTCTGCCTGCTCGTATCATGAGACGCAAAGTTGTTGCACCATCCGATGATAGTGCCATTGAAGGCATTACTTCAATGTGCAACACATCAGAGTCCGCTGATTACATGCGTCAGCAAGCACTGCAGATCGAGCAAACCATCAAGTTCTCGCAACCCTACGAGACTGTGACTCTGACTGACCTGGCATCGTGGCCAGCCGATTCTGACGTTCACTATAGCACACTGCCAAACGGTCTGACACACCACGTCAAAGAGTATCACATGTGGAGTGAACTACGCAATGCTCAGTTACATGCCACTTGCAACGACAATGTTATCGCTGTCGTGCGTGTTTCAACACTCAATTATCGTCTGTACCCTGTCTGACATACTGCCACAATGTCAGCTAGCAAGAGTTAGGGTTAGCTGCTTCCCCCAACCACGGTGTCGACATCGAAAACTGCAGCGATGCCTCTGTCAGCACAGGGCATCTGAGTTGTCGTTCAGTTCCTCTACCATCGTCAACTTACTGCTTGCAACTTGGCTGTCAAACGCAAGGTGCTTGCTGTGTGCGCTGAACTGCGCTGAAGGCCTGAACCAGTTGCACTCGAAGCTGCCGGAGGGTCAGCGCTTCGTAGCTGTAGCCCCGTGCACAATCTCTGCTTGGTCTACGATATGCTGTGTATCTGGAGTGTGGACCTGGTTCCAATTCAAATACACGAGGCGATGAGAGCATCGTTAGCAGTAGCTGCTCGTGTCCCACATGCGCATAGACCTGTGCCTATCATCCCCGCTGTTTTAAGAGGGTGTGCTGAGCTAAGGCTTAAACCAGCTGCATTTAAAGCTGCTGCTAGAACAGTGCTGCTGTAACTGTAACCCCGCGCATCAGCTCTGCTTCGGATAGTTGACCCGATTTTGGATCCAACTTTCAAAAACACCAAACTAGCGAGCTGACTAGCGAGCTGACTAGCGAGCTGACTAGCGAGCTGACTGCGCATCCCTGCGCATTGACACTGCCTTGATGGTGATCTGAGTGCCATAACAATCAGCTTCTGCGTCTTTGGATCCGAGCCGCAAACGACAGCAGATGTCAGCAACCGAGGAGTGATCACAGCTGAGCATTGACCACGCGACCGGTGTCACAATCACAGTTGCAGAGCAGAGCTGCAGAGTGAATTCCGCTGCGGAACTCGCACCATCTGCCTGATGCCTATCGACACTGAGAAGAAAGGCTTTGCCAGGAGTATTTGGAATACAGTCCACTCTCTCTTGGAGTCTGAGCTTTTCAGAGCGAAGCTGCTCGAAGCGCACGCACACAACGACCATGCTGCACGAGCCAAGAGGCTCGAGCAGTGCTTCTCTTCTTTGCAGCTCTCCCATATGATTGGACATGGCCTCGCAGCTGCTACTCGGCGTCGGTACAAGAGTCGCGCTCTCAAGCACGTTGATCAGTTCACTCGCCCCCTGTTCAGCAGCAGCAGCAGCCATGTCACAGTTGTCCAGATTGAGGGACGTGGCCTAGGCGTTGTGGCGACCCGAGATGCTCAAGGGACGCTTCAAGCTTTGCTGGAAGGACAAGCTGCTCTGTTTGGCGAGATTGACTTCAAGTCTGAGAGTGAGATGGCTAAGCTGGTAGAACTTGGCAACACATGCCTGTACGATGGCGGAGGGGGTGCAACTGGAGTCGTTTATGGACCTTTAGCCTTGCTGAATGCAGATACAAACAACACGTTGGCGCTAACCTGTGCAAGGAGCAGCAGTAGTGCTAGTAGTGCACACAAGCAGCCTGAGAGCACAGTCTACAGCAGCAGCAGCCACTGCAATAGAGAAGATGCTAGCAGCTATGCTACGCGGAGCCGTGGTGCCGTAACAGAGAAAATGCTAGACGAGATCCGAGTGCACTCACAGAGACGCAGAGCTGGCACCCGCGCCTCTGGTGCGATCAGAGCGATCTACACAGATGACAGACCACATGCACGAGTTGGCGTGCGTGTGGTTGGTGTACGGAAGGGAGCATCACGGGGTGCTCAGAAGCTGACTCTGAAGCAGGGCAAAGAGATCACTCTGAGCTACGGGACGGCATACACAAGGCGTGTGACACGTCAGCAGCCTTGAAACGGACATGCACAATCCAGTACACTGGAAAAGTTCTTTGTTAAGCAGAAAGTTTTTCCAGCAAAATTCTTTGTTAAGCAGAAACTTTTTCTGGCAAAGTTCTTTGTTGGCAACAAAGATTCTTTGTTGCCAACAATTTTCTTTCTAGCAACATCATGATGAATCGATTCACTATCAACGGCTCTGCCTGCTCGTATCATGAGACGCAAAGTTGTTGCACCATCCGATGATAGTGCCATTGAAGGCATTACTTCAATGTGCAACACATCAGAGTCCGCTGATTACATGCGTCAGCAAGCACTGCAGATCGAGCAAACCATCAAGTTCTCGCAACCCTACGAGACTGTGACTCTGACTGACCTGGCATCGTGGCCAGCCGATTCTGACGTTCACTATAGCACACTGCCAAACGGTCTGACACACCACGTCAAAGAGTATCACATGTGGAGTGAACTACGCAATGCTCAGTTACATGCCACTTGCAACGACAATGTTATCGCTGTCGTGCGTGTTTCAACACTCAATTATCGTCTGTACCCTGTCTGACATACTGCCACAATGTCAGCTAGCAAGAGTTAGGGTTAGCTGCTTCCCCCAACCACGGTGTCGACATCGAAAACTGCAGCGATGCCTCTGTCAGCACAGGGCATCTGAGTTGTCGTTCAGTTCCTCTACCATCGTCAACTTACTGCTTGCAACTTGGCTGTCAAACGCAAGGTGCTTGCTGTGTGCGCTGAACTGCGCTGAAGGCCTGAACCAGTTGCACTCGAAGCTGCCGGAGGGTCAGCGCTTCGTAGCTGTAGCCCCGTGCACAATCTCTGCTTGGTCTACGATATGCTGTGTATCTGGAGTGTGGACCTGGTTCCAATTCAAATACACGAGGCGATGAGAGCATCGTTAGCAGTAGCTGCTCGTGTCCCACATGCGCATAGACCTGTGCCTATCATCCCCGCTGTTTTAAGAGGGTGTGCTGAGCTAAGGCTTAAACCAGCTGCATTTAAAGCTGCTGCTAGAACAGTGCTGCTGTAACTGTAACCCCGCGCATCAGCTCTGCTTCGGATAGTTGACCCGATTTTGGATCCAACTTTCAAAAACACCAAACTAGCGAGCTGACTAGCGAGCTGACTAGCGAGCTGACTAGCGAGCTGACTGCGCATCCCTGCGCATTGACACTGCCTTGATGGTGATCTGAGTGCCATAACAATCAGCTTCTGCGTCTTTGGATCCGAGCCGCAAACGACAGCAGATGTCAGCAACCGAGGAGTGATCACAGCTGAGCATTGACCACGCGACCGGTGTCACAATCACAGTTGCAGAGCAGAGCTGCAGAGTGAATTCCGCTGCGGAGCTCGCACCATCTGCCTGATGCCTATCGACACTGAGAAGAAAGGCTTTGCCAGGAGTATTTGGAATACAGTCCACTCTCTCTTGGAGTCTGAGCTTTTCAGAGCGAAGCTGCTCGAAGCGCACGCACACAACGACCATGCTGCACGAGCCAAGAGGCTCGAGCAGTGCTTCTCTTCTTTGCAGCTCTCCCATATGATTGGACATGGCCTCGCAGCTGCTACTCGGCGTCGGTACAAGAGTCGCGCTCTCAAGCACGTTGATCAGTTCACTCGCCCCCTGTTCAGCAGCAGCAGCAGCCATGTCACAGTTGTCCAGATTGAGGGACGTGGCCTAGGCGTTGTGGCGACCCGAGATGCTCAAGGGACGCTTCAAGCTTTGCTGGAAGGACAAGCTGCTCTGTTTGGCGAGATTGACTTCAAGTCTGAGAGTGAGATGGCTAAGCTGGTAGAACTTGGCAACACATGCCTGTACGATGGCGGAGGGGGTGCAACTGGAGTCGTTTATGGACCTTTAGCCTTGCTGAACGCAGATACAAACAACACGTTGGCGCTAACCTGTGCAAGGAGCAGCAGTAGTGCTAGTAGTGCACACAAGCAGCCTGAGAGCACAGTCTACAGCAGCAGCAGCCACTGCAATAGAGAAGATGCTAGCAGCTATGCTACGCGGAGCCGTGGTGCCGTAACAGAGAAAATGCTAGACGAGATCCGAGTGCACTCACAGAGACGCAGAGCTGGCACCCGCGCCTCTGGTGCGATCAGAGCGATCTACACAGATGACAGACCACATGCACGAGTTGGCGTGCGTGTGGTTGGTGTACGGAAGGGAGCATCACGGGGTGCTCAGAAGCTGACTCTGAAGCAGGGCAAAGAGATCACTCTGAGCTACGGGACGGCATACACAAGGCGTGTGACACGTCAGCAGCCTTGAAACGGACATGCACAATCCAGTACACTGGAAAAGTTCTTTGTTAAGCAGAAAGTTTTTCCAGCAAAATTCTTTGTTAAGCAGAAACTTTTTCTGGCAAAGTTCTTTGTTGGCAACAAAGATTCTTTGTTGCCAACAATTTTCTTTCTAGCAACATCATGATGAATCGATTCACTATCAACGGCTCTGCCTGCTCGTATCATGAGACGCAAAGTTGTTGCACCATCCGATGATAGTGCCATTGAAGGCATTACTTCAATGTGCAACACATCAGAGTCCGCTGATTACATGCGTCAGCAAGCACTGCAGATCGAGCAAACCATCAAGTTCTCGCAACCCTACGAGACTGTGACTCTGACTGACCTGGCATCGTGGCCAGCCGATTCTGACGTTCACTATAGCACACTGCCAAACGGTCTGACACACCACGTCAAAGAGTATCACATGTGGAGTGAACTACGCAATGCTCAGTTACATGCCACTTGCAACGACAATGTTATCGCTGTCGTGCGTGTTTCAACACTCAATTATCGTCTGTACCCTGTCTGACATACTGCCACAATGTCAGCTAGCAAGAGTTAGGGTTAGCTGCTTCCCCCAACCACGGTGTCGACATCGAAAAGTGCAGCGATGCCTCTGTCAGCACAGGGCATCTGAGTTGTCGTTCAGTTCCTCTACCATCGTCAACTTACTGCTTGCAACTTGGCTGTCAAACGCAAGGTGCTTGCTGTGTGCGCTGAACTGCGCTGAAGGCCTGAACCAGTTGCACTCGAAGCTGCCGGAGGGTCAGCGCTTCGTAGCTGTAGCCCCGTGCACAATCTCTGCTTGGTCTACGATATGCTGTGTATCTGGAGTGTGGACCTGGTTCCAATTCAAATACACGAGGCGATGAGAGCATCGTTAGCAGTAGCTGCTCGTGTCCCACATGCGCATAGACCTGTGCCTATCATCCCCGCTGTTTTAAGAGGGTGTGCTGAGCTAAGGCTTAAACCAGCTGCATTTAAAGCTGCTGCTAGAACAGTGCTGCTGTAACTGTAACCCCGCGCATCAGCTCTGCTTCGGATAGTTGACCCGATTTTGGATCCAACTTTCAAAAACACCAAATAGCGAGCTGACTAGCGAGCTGACTAGCGAGCTGACTAGCGAGCTGACTGCGCATCCCTGCGCATTGACACTGCCTTGATGGTGATCTGAGTGCCATAACAATCAGCTTCTGCGTCTTTGGATCCGAGCCGCAAACGACAGCAGATGTCAGCAACCGAGGAGTGATCACAGCTGAGCATTGACCACGCGACCGGTGTCACAATCACAGTTGCAGAGCAGAGCTGCAGAGTGAATTCCGCTGCGGAGCTCGCACCATCTGCCTGATGCCTACCGACACTGAGAAGAAAGGCTTTGCCAGGAGTATTTGGAATACAGTCCACTCTCTCTTGGAGTCTGAGCTTTTCAGAGCGAAGCTGCTCGAAGCGCACGCACACAACGACCATGCTGCACGAGCCAAGAGGCTCGAGCAGTGCTTCTCTTCTTTGCAGCTCTCCCATATGATTGGACATGGCCTCGCAGCTGCTACTCGGCGTCGGTACAAGAGTCGCGCTCTCAAGCACGTTGATCAGTTCACTCGCCCCCTGTTCAGCAGCAGCAGCCATGTCACAGTTGTCCAGATTGAGGGACGTGGCCTAGGCGTTGTGGCGACCCGAGATGCTCAAGGGACGCTTCAAGCTTTGCTGGAAGGACAAGCTGCTCTGTTTGGCGAGATTGACTTCAAGTCTGAGAGTGACATGGCTAAGCTGGTAGAACTTGGCAACACATGCCTGTACGATGGCGGAGGGGGTGCAACTGGAGTCGTTTATGGACCTTTAGCCTTGCTGAACGCAGATACAAACAACACGTTGGCGCTAACCTGTGCAAGGAGCAGCAGTAGTGCTAGTAGTGCACACAAGCAGCCTGAGAGCACAGTCTACAGCAGCAGCAGCCACTGCAATAGAGAAGATGCTAGCAGCTATGCTACGCGGAGCCGTGGTGCCGTAACAGAGAAAATGCTAGACGAGATCCGAGTGCACTCACAGAGACGCAGAGCTGGCACCCGCGCCTCTGGTGCGATCAGAGCGATCTACACAGATGACAGACCACATGCACGAGTTGGCGTGCGTGTGGTTGGTGTACGGGAAGGGAGCATCACGGGGTGCTCAGAAGCTGACTCTGAAGCAGGGCAAAGAGATCACTCTGAGCTACGGGACGGCATACACAAGGCGTGTGACACGTCAGCAGCCTTGAAACGGACATGCACAATCCAGTACACTGGAAAAGTTCTTTGTTAAGCAGAAAGTTTTTCCAGCAAAATTCTTTGTTAAGCAGAAACTTTTTCTGGCAAAGTTCTTTGTTGGCAACAAAGATTCTTTGTTGCCAACAATTTTCTTTCTAGCAACATCATGATGAATCGATTCACTATCAACGGCTCTGCCTGCTCGTATCATGAGACGCAAAGTTGTTGCACCATCCGATGATAGTGCCATTGAAGGCATTACTTCAATGTGCAACACATCAGAGTCCGCTGATTACATGCGTCAGCAAGCACTGCAGATCGAGCAAACCATCAAGTTCTCGCAACCCTACGAGACTGTGACTCTGACTGACCTGGCATCGTGGCCAGCCGATTCTGACGTTCACTATAGCACACTGCCAAACGGTCTGACACACCACGTCAAAGAGTATCACATGTGGAGTGAACTACGCAATGCTCAGTTACATGCCACTTGCAACGACAATGTTATCGCTGTCGTGCGTGTTTCAACACTCAATTATCGTCTGTACCCTGTCTGACATACTGCCACAATGTCAGCTAGCAAGAGTTAGGGTTAGCTGCTTCCCCCAACCACGGTGTCGACATCGAAAACTGCAGCGATGCCTCTGTCAGCACAGGGCATCTGAGTTGTCGTTCAGTTCCTCTACCATCGTCAACTTACTGCTTGCAACTTGGCTGTCAAACGCAAGGTGCTTGCTGTGTGCGCTGAACTGCGCTGAAGGCCTGAACCAGTTGCACTCGAAGCTGCCGGAGGGTCAGCGCTTCGTAGCTGTAGCCCCGTGCACAATCTCTGCTTGGTCTACGATATGCTGTGTATCTGGAGTGTGGACCTGGTTCCAATTCAAATACACGAGGCGATGAGAGCATCGTTAGCAGTAGCTGCTCGTGTCCCACATGCGCATAGACCTGTGCCTATCATCCCCGCTGTTTTAAGAGGGTGTGCTGAGCTAAGGCTTAAACCAGCTGCATTTAAAGCTGCTGCTAGAACAGTGCTGCTGTAACTGTAACCCCGCGCATCAGCTCTGCTTCGGATAGTTGACCCGATTTTGGATCCAACTTTCAAAAACACCAAACTAGCGAGCTGACTAGCGAGCTGACTAGCGAGCTGACTAGCGAGCTGACTGCGCATCCCTGCGCATTGACACTGCCTTGATGGTGATCTGAGTGCCATAACAATCAGCTTCTGCGTCTTTGGATCCGAGCCGCAAACGACAGCAGATGTCAGCAACCGAGGAGTGATCACAGCTGAGCATTGACCACGCGACCGGTGTCACAATCACAGTTGCAGAGCAGAGCTGCAGAGTGAATTCCGCTGCGGAGCTCGCACCATCTGCCTGATGCCTACCGACACTGAGAAGAAAGGCTTTGCCAGGAGTATTTGGAATACAGTCCACTCTCTCTTGGAGTCTGAGCTTTTCAGAGCGAAGCTGCTCGAAGCGCACGCACACAACGACCATGCTGCACGAGCCAAGAGGCTCGAGCAGTGCTTCTCTTCTTTGCAGCTCTCCCATATGATTGGACATGGCCTCGCAGCTGCTACTCGGCGTCGGTACAAGAGTCGCGCTCTCAAGCACGTTGATCAGTTCACTCGCCCCCTGTTCAGCAGCAGCAGCCATGTCACAGTTGTCCAGATTGAGGGACGTGGCCTAGGCGTTGTGGCGACCCGAGATGCTCAAGGGACGCTTCAAGCTTTGCTGGAAGGACAAGCTGCTCTGTTTGGCGAGATTGACTTCAAGTCTGAGAGTGACATGGCTAAGCTGGTAGAACTTGGCAACACATGCCTGTACGATGGCGGAGGGGGTGCAACTGGAGTCGTTTATGGACCTTTAGCCTTGCTGAACGCAGATACAAACAACACGTTGGCGCTAACCTGTGCAAGGAGCAGCAGTAGTGCTAGTAGTGCACACAAGCAGCCTGAGAGCACAGTCTACAGCAGCAGCAGCCACTGCAATAGAGAAGATGCTAGCAGCTATGCTACGCGGAGCCGTGGTGCCGTAACAGAGAAAATGCTAGACGAGATCCGAGTGCACTCACAGAGACGCAGAGCTGGCACCCGCGCCTCTGGTGCGATCAGAGCGATCTACACAGATGACAGACCACATGCACGAGTTGGCGTGCGTGTGGTTGGTGTACGGAAGGGAGCATCACGGGGTGCTCAGAAGCTGACTCTGAAGCAGGGCAAAGAGATCACTCTGAGCTACGGGACGGCATACACAAGGCGTGTGACACGTCAGCAGCCTTGAAACGGACATGCACAATCCAGTACACTGGAAAAGTTCTTTGTTAAGCAGAAAGTTTTTCCAGCAAAATTCTTTGTTAAGCAGAAACTTTTTCTGGCAAAGTTCTTTGTTGGCAACAAAGATTCTTTGTTGCCAACAATTTTCTTTCTAGCAACATCATGATGAATCGATTCACTATCAACGGCTCTGCCTGCTCGTATCATGAGACGCAAAGTTGTTGCACCATCCGATGATAGTGCCATTGAAGGCATTACTTCAATGTGCAACACATCAGAGTCCGCTGATTACATGCGTCAGCAAGCACTGCAGATCGAGCAAACCATCAAGTTCTCGCAACCCTACGAGACTGTGACTCTGACTGACCTGGCATCGTGGCCAGCCGATTCTGACGTTCACTATAGCACACTGCCAAACGGTCTGACACACCACGTCAAAGAGTATCACATGTGGAGTGAACTACGCAATGCTCAGTTACATGCCACTTGCAACGACAATGTTATCGCTGTCGTGCGTGTTTCAACACTCAATTATCGTCTGTACCCTGTCTGACATACTGCCACAATGTCAGCTAGCAAGAGTTAGGGTTAGCTGCTTCCCCCAACCACGGTGTCGACATCGAAAACTGCAGCGATGCCTCTGTCAGCACAGGGCATCTGAGTTGTCGTTCAGTTCCTCTACCATCGTCAACTTACTGCTTGCAACTTGGCTGTCAAACGCAAGGTGCTTGCTGTGTGCGCTGAACTGCGCTGAAGGCCTGAACCAGTTGCACTCGAAGCTGCCGGAGGGTCAGCGCTTCGTAGCTGTAGCCCCGTGCACAATCTCTGCTTGGTCTACGATATGCTGTGTATCTGGAGTGTGGACCTGGTTCCAATTCAAATACACGAGGCGATGAGAGCATCGTTAGCAGTAGCTGCTCGTGTCCCACATGCGCATAGACCTGTGCCTATCATCCCCGCTGTTTTAAGAGGGTGTGCTGAGCTAAGCTTAAACCAGCTGCATTTAAAGCTGCTGCTAGAACAGTGCTGCTGTAACTGTAACCCCGCGCATCAGCTCTGCTTCGGATAGTTGACCCGATTTTGGATCCAACTTTCAAAAACACCAAACTAGCGAGCTGACTAGCGAGCTGACTAGCGAGCTGACTAGCGAGCTGACTGCGCATCCCTGCGCATTGACACTGCCTTGATGGTGATCTGAGTGCCATAACAATCAGCTTCTGCGTCTTTGGATCCGAGCCGCAAACGACAGCAGATGTCAGCAACCGAGGAGTGATCACAGCTGAGCATTGACCACGCGACCGGTGTCACAATCACAGTTGCAGAGCAGAGCTGCAGAATGAATTCCGCTGCGGAACTCGCACCATCTGCCTGATGCCTATCGACACTGAGAAGAAAGGCTTTGCCAGGAGTATTTGGAATACAGTCCACTCTCTCTTGGAGTCTGAGCTTTTCAGAGCGAAGCTGCTCGAAGCGCACGCACACAACGACCATGCTGCACGAGCCAAGAGGCTCGAGCAGTGCTTCTCTTCTTTGCAGCTCTCCCATATGATTGGACATGGCCTCGCAGCTGCTACTCGGCGTCGGTACAAGAGTCGCGCTCTCAAGCACGTTGATCAGTTCACTCGCCCCCTGTTCAGCAGCAGCAGCCATGTCACAGTTGTCCAGATTGAGGGACGTGGCCTAGGCGTTGTGGCGACCCGAGATGCTCAAGGGACGCTTCAAGCTTTGCTGGAAGGACAAGCTGCTCTGTTTGGCGAGATTGA
>CAXIVC010000116.1:0-10285 GCA_964035585.1 Polytrichum formosum | reverse complement strand
CCACGAAGGTTGAGGCACAAATATGTGCTTTATTGAATGAAAGTGGCCTTCGGATGCGTGACATTGCTTGTGAAACCATATGAACCACGAAGGTTGAAGCACAAATTTGTGATTTCTTGAATGAAAGTGGCCTTCGGATGCGTGACATGGGTTGTGAAACCATATGAACCACGAAGGTTGAGGCACAAATATGTGCTTTATTGAATGAAAGTGGCCTTCGGAGGCGTGACATTGCTTGTGAAACCATATGAACCACGAAGGTTGAAGCACAAATATGTGATTTATTGAATGAAAGTGGCCTTCGGAGGCGTGACATGGGTTGTGAAACCATATGAACCACGAAGGTTGAAGCACAAATTTGTGATTTGTTGAATGAAAGTGGCCTTCGGATGCGTGACATGGGTTGTGAAACCATATGAACCACGAAGGTTGAAGCACAAATTTGTGATTTGTTGAATGAAAGTGGCCTTCGGATGCGTGACATGGGTTGTGAAACCATATGAACCACGAAGGTTGAAGCACAAATATGTGCTTTATTGAATGAAAGTGGCCTTCGGAGGCGTGACATTGCTTGTGAAACCATATGAACCACGAAGGTTGAAGCACAAATATGTGATTTATTGAATGAAAGTGGCCTTCGGATGCGTGACATGGGTTGTGAAACCATATGAACCACGAAGGTTGAAGCACAAATTTGTGATTTGTTGAATGAAAGTGGCCTTCGGATGCGTGACATGGGTTGTGAAACCATATGAACCACGAAGGTTGAGGCACAAATATGTGCTTTATTGAATGAAAGTGGCCTTCGGATGCGTGACATTGCTTGTGAAACCATATGAACCACGAAGGTTGAAGCACAAATTTGTGATTTCTTGAATGAAAGTGGCCTTCGGATGCGTGACATGGGTTGTGAAACCATATGAACCACGAAGGTTGAGGCACAAATATGTGCTTTATTGAATGAAAGTGGCCTTCGGAGGCGTGACATTGCTTGTGAAACCATATGAACCACGAAGGTTGAAGCACAAATATGTGATTTATTGAATGAAAGTGGCCTTCGGAGGCGTGACATGGGTTGTGAAACCATATGAACCACGAAGGTTGAAGCACAAATTTGTGATTTGTTGAATGAAAGTGGCCTTCGGATGCGTGACATGGGTTGTGAAACCATATGAACCACGAAGGTTGAAGCACAAATTTGTGATTTATTGAATGAAAGTGGCCTTCGGATGCGTGACATTGCTTGTGAAACCATATGAACCACGAAGGTTGAGGCACAAATATGTGCTTTATTGAATGAAAGTGGCCTTCGGAGGCGTGACATTGCTTGTGAAACCATATGAACCACGAAGGTTGAAGCACAAATATGTGATTTATTGAATGAAAGTGGCCTTCGGAGGCGTGACATGGGTTGTGAAACCATATGAACCACGAAGGTTGAAGCACAAATTTGTGATTTGTTGAATGAAAGTGGCCTTCGGATGCGTGACATGGGTTGTGAAACCATATGAACCACGAAGGTTGAAGCACAAATTTGTGATTTGTTGAATGAAAGTGGCCTTCGGATGCGTGACATGGGTTGTGAAACCATATGAACCACGAAGGTTGAAGCACAAATATGTGCTTTATTGAATGAAAGTGGCCTTCGGAGGCGTGACATTGCTTGTGAAACCATATGAACCACGAAGGTTGAAGCACAAATATGTGATTTATTGAATGAAAGTGGCCTTCGGATGCGTGACATGGGTTGTGAAACCATATGAACCACGAAGGTTGAAGCACAAATTTGTGATTTGTTGAATGAAAGTGGCCTTCGGATGCGTGACATGGGTTGTGAAACCATATGAACCACGAAGGTTGAGGCACAAATATGTGCTTTATTGAATGAAAGTGGCCTTCGGATGCGTGACATTGCTTGTGAAACCATATGAACCACGAAGGTTGAAGCACAAATTTGTGATTTCTTGAATGAAAGTGGCCTTCGGATGCGTGACATGGGTTGTGAAACCATATGAACCACGAAGGTTGAGGCACAAATATGTCCTTTATTGAATGAAAGTGGCCTTCGGAGGCGTGACATTGCTTGTGAAACCATATGAACCACGAAGGTTGAAGCACAAATATGTGATTTATTGAATGAAAGTGGCCTTCGGAGGCGTGACATGGGTTGTGAAACCATATGAACCACGAAGGTTGAAGCACAAATTTGTGATTTGTTGAATGAAAGTGGCCTTCGGATGCGTGACATGGGTTGTGAAACCATATGAACCACGAAGGTTGAAGCACAAATTTGTGATTTGTTGAATGAAAGTGGCCTTCGGATGCGTGACATGGGTTGTGAAACCATATGAACCACGAAGGTTGAAGCACAAATATGTGCTTTATTGAATGAAAGTGGCCTTCGGAGGCGTGACATTGCTTGTGAAACCATATGAACCACGAAGGTTGAAGCACAAATATGTGATTTATTGAATGAAAGTGGCCTTCGGATGCGTGACATGGGTTGTGAAACCATATGAACCACGAAGGTTGAAGCACAAATTTGTGATTTGTTGAATGAAAGTGGCCTTCGGATGCGTGACATGGGTTGTGAAACCATATGAACCACGAAGGTTGAGGCACAAATATGTGCTTTATTGAATGAAAGTGGCCTTCGGATGCGTGACATTGCTTGTGAAACCATATGAACCACGAAGGTTGAAGCACAAATTTGTGATTTCTTGAATGAAAGTGGCCTTCGGATGCGTGACATGGGTTGTGAAACCATATGAACCACGAAGGTTGAGGCACAAATATGTGCTTTATTGAATGAAAGTGGCCTTCGGAGGCGTGACATTGCTTGTGAAACCATATGAACCACGAAGGTTGAAGCACAAATATGTGATTTATTGAATGAAAGTGGCCTTCGGAGGCGTGACATGGGTTGTGAAACCATATGAACCACGAAGGTTGAAGCACAAATTTGTGATTTGTTGAATGAAAGTGGCCTTCGGATGCGTGACATGGGTTGTGAAACCATATGAACCACGAAGGTTGAAGCACAAATATGTGATTTATTGAATGAAAGTGGCCTTCGGATGCGTGACATTGCTTGTGAAACCATATGAACCACGAAGGTTGAGGCACAAATATGTGCTTTATTGAATGAAAGTGGCCTTCGGAGGCGTGACATTGCTTGTGAAACCATATGAACCACGAAGGTTGAAGCACAAATATGTGATTTATTGAATGAAAGTGGCCTTCGGAGGCGTGACATGGGTTGTGAAACCATATGAACCACGAAGGTTGAAGCACAAATTTGTGATTTGTTGAATGAAAGTGGCCTTCGGATGCGTGACATGGGTTGTGAAACCATATGAACCACGAAGGTTGAAGCACAAATTTGTGATTTGTTGAATGAAAGTGGCCTTCGGATGCGTGACATGGGTTGTGAAACCATATGAACCACGAAGGTTGAAGCACAAATATGTGCTTTATTGAATGAAAGTGGCCTTCGGAGGCGTGACATTGCTTGTGAAACCATATGAACCACGAAGGTTGAAGCACAAATATGTGATTTATTGAATGAAAGTGGCCTTCGGATGCGTGACATGGGTTGTGAAACCATATGAACCACGAAGGTTGAAGCACAAATATGTGATTTATTGAATGAAAGTGGCCTTCGGATGCGTGACATTGCTTGTGAAACCATATGAACCACGAAGGTTGAAGCACAAATATGTGCTTTATTGAATGAAAGTGGCCTTCGGAGGCGTGACATTGCTTGTGAAACCATATGAACCACGAAGGTTGAAGCACAAATATGTGCTTTATTGAATGAAAGTGGCCTTCGGAGGCGTGACATGGGTTGTGAAACCATATGAACCACGAAGGTTGAAGCACAAATTTGTGATTTGTTGAATGAAAGTGGCCTTCGGATGCGTGACATGGGTTGTGAAACCATATGAACCACGAAGGTTGAAGCACAAATTTGTGATTTGTTGAATGAAAGTGGCCTTCGGATGCGTGACATGGGTTGTGAAACCATATGAACCACGAAGGTTGAAGCACAAATATGTGCTTTATTGAATGAAAGTGGCCTTCGGAGGCGTGACATTGCTTGTGAAACCATATGAACCACGAAGGTTGAAGCACAAATATGTGATTTATTGAATGAAAGTGGCCTTCGGATGCGTGACATGGGTTGTGAAACCATATGAACCACGAAGGTTGAAGCACAAATATGTGATTTATTGAATGAAAGTGGCCTTCGGATGCGTGACATTGCTTGTGAAACCATATGAACCACGAAGGTTGAAGCACAAATATGTGCTTTATTGAATGAAAGTGGCCTTCGGAGGCGTGACATTGCTTGTGAAACCATATGAACCACGAAGGTTGAAGCACAAATATGTGCTTTATTGAATGAAAGTGGCCTTCGGAGGCGTGACATGGGTTGTGAAACCATATGAACCACGAAGGTTGAAGCACAAATTTGTGATTTGTTGAATGAAAGTGGCCTTCGGATGCGTGACATGGGTTGTGAAACCATATGAACCACGAAGGTTGAAGCACAAATTTGTGATTTGTTGAATGAAAGTGGCCTTCGGATGCGTGACATGGGTTGTGAAACCATATGAACCACGAAGGTTGAAGCACAAATATGTGCTTTATTGAATGAAAGTGGCCTTCGGAGGCGTGACATTGCTTGTGAAACCATATGAACCACGAAGGTTGAAGCACAAATATGTGATTTATTGAATGAAAGTGGCCTTCGGATGCGTGACATGGGTTGTGAAACCATATGAACCACGAAGGTTGAAGCACAAATTTGTGATTTGTTGAATGAAAGTGGCCTTCGGATGCGTGACATGGGTTGTGAAACCATATGAACCACGAAGGTTGAGGCACAAATATGTGCTTTATTGAATGAAAGTGGCCTTCGGAGGCGTGACATTGCTTGTGAAACCATATGAACCACGAAGGTTGAAGCACAAATATGTGCTTTATTGAATGAAAGTGGCCTTCGGATGCGTGACATGGGTTGTGAAACCATATGAACCACGAAGGTTGAAGCACAAATATGTGATTTATTGAATGAAAGTGGCCTTCGGATGCGTGACATGGGTTGTGAAACCATATGAACCACGAAGGTTGAAGCACAAATATGTGCTTTATTGAATGAAAGTGGCCTTCGGAGGCGTGACATTGCTTGTGAAACCATATGAACCACGAAGGTTGAAGCACAAATATGTGCTTTATTGAATGAAAGTGGCCTTCGGAGGCGTGACATGGGTTGTGAAACCATATGAACCACGAAGGTTGAAGCACAAATTTGTGATTTGTTGAATGAAAGTGGCCTTCGGATGCGTGACATGGGTTGTGAAACCATATGAACCACGAAGGTTGAAGCACAAATTTGTGATTTGTTGAATGAAAGTGGCCTTCGGATGCGTGACATGGGTTGTGAAACCATATGAACCACGAAGGTTGAAGCACAAATATGTGCTTTATTGAATGAAAGTGGCCTTCGGAGGCGTGACATTGCTTGTGAAACCATATGAACCACGAAGGTTGAAGCACAAATATGTGATTTATTGAATGAAAGTGGCCTTCGGATGCGTGACATGGGTTGTGAAACCATATGAACCACGAAGGTTGAAGCACAAATATGTGATTTATTGAATGAAAGTGGCCTTCGGATGCGTGACATTGCTTGTGAAACCATATGAACCACGAAGGTTGAAGCACAAATATGTGCTTTATTGAATGAAAGTGGCCTTCGGAGGCGTGACATTGCTTGTGAAACCATATGAACCACGAAGGTTGAAGCACAAATATGTGCTTTATTGAATGAAAGTGGCCTTCGGAGGCGTGACATGGGTTGTGAAACCATATGAACCACGAAGGTTGAAGCACAAATTTGTGATTTGTTGAATGAAAGTGGCCTTCGGATGCGTGACATGGGTTGTGAAACCATATGAACCACGAAGGTTGAAGCACAAATTTGTGATTTGTTGAATGAAAGTGGCCTTCGGATGCGTGACATGGGTTGTGAAACCATATGAACCACGAAGGTTGAAGCACAAATATGTGCTTTATTGAATGAAAGTGGCCTTCGGAGGCGTGACATTGCTTGTGAAACCATATGAACCACGAAGGTTGAAGCACAAATATGTGATTTATTGAATGAAAGTGGCCTTCGGATGCGTGACATGGGTTGTGAAACCATATGAACCACGAAGGTTGAAGCACAAATTTGTGATTTGTTGAATGAAAGTGGCCTTCGGATGCGTGACATGGGTTGTGAAACCATATGAACCACGAAGGTTGAAGCACAAATATGTGCTTTATTGAATGAAAGTGGCCTTCGGAGGCGTGACATTGCTTGTGAAACCATATGAACCACGAAGGTTGAAGCACAAATATGTGCTTTATTGAATGAAAGTGGCCTTCGGATGCGTGACATGGGTTGTGAAACCATATGAACCACGAAGGTTGAAGCACAAATATGTGATTTATTGAATGAAAGTGGCCTTCGGATGCGTGACATGGGTTGTGAAACCATATGAACCACGAAGGTTGAAGCACAAATATGTGATTTATTGAATGAAAGTGGCCTTCGGATGCGTGACATTGCTTGTGAAACCATATGAACCACGAAGGTTGAAGCACAAATATGTGCTTTATTGAATGAAAGTGGCCTTCGGAGGCGTGACATTGCTTGTGAAACCATATGAACCACGAAGGTTGAAGCACAAATATGTGCTTTATTGAATGAAAGTGGCCTTCGGAGGCGTGACATGGGTTGTGAAACCATATGAACCACGAAGGTTGAAGCACAAATTTGTGATTTGTTGAATGAAAGTGGCCTTCGGATGCGTGACATGGGTTGTGAAACCATATGAACCACGAAGGTTGAAGCACAAATTTGTGATTTGTTGAATGAAAGTGGCCTTCGGAGGCGTGACATTGCTTGTGAAACCATATGAACCACGAAGGTTGAAGCACAAATATGTGATTTATTGAATGAAAGTGGCCTTCGGATGCGTGACATGGGTTGTGAAACCATATGAACCACGAAGGTTGAAGCACAAATATGTGATTTATTGAATGAAAGTGGCCTTCGGATGCGTGACATTGCTTGTGAAACCATATGAACCACGAAGGTTGAAGCACAAATATGTGCTTTATTGAATGAAAGTGGCCTTCGGAGGCGTGACATTGCTTGTGAAACCATATGAACCACGAAGGTTGAAGCACAAATATGTGCTTTATTGAATGAAAGTGGCCTTCGGAGGCGTGACATGGGTTGTGAAACCATATGAACCACGAAGGTTGAAGCACAAATTTGTGATTTGTTGAATGAAAGTGGCCTTCGGATGCGTGACATGGGTTGTGAAACCATATGAACCACGAAGGTTGAAGCACAAATATGTGATTTATTGAATGAAAGTGGCCTTCGGATGCGTGACATTGCTTGTGAAACCATATGAACCACGAAGGTTGAAGCACAAATATGTGCTTTATTGAATGAAAGTGGCCTTCGGAGGCGTGACATTGCTTGTGAAACCATATGAACCACGAAGGTTGAAGCACAAATATGTGCTTTATTGAATGAAAGTGGCCTTCGGAGGCGTGACATGGGTTGTGAAACCATATGAACCACGAAGGTTGAAGCACAAATTTGTGATTTGTTGAATGAAAGTGGCCTTCGGATGCGTGACATGGGTTGTGAAACCATATGAACCACGAAGGTTGAAGCACAAATTTGTGATTTGTTGAATGAAAGTGGCCTTCGGAGGCGTGACATTGCTTGTGAAACCATATGAACCACGAAGGTTGAAGCACAAATATGTGATTTATTGAATGAAAGTGGCCTTCGGATGCGTGACATGGGTTGTGAAACCATATGAACCACGAAGGTTGAAGCACAAATATGTGATTTATTGAATGAAAGTGGCCTTCGGATGCGTGACATTGCTTGTGAAACCATATGAACCACGAAGGTTGAAGCACAAATATGTGCTTTATTGAATGAAAGTGGCCTTCGGAGGCGTGACATTGCTTGTGAAACCATATGAACCACGAAGGTTGAAGCACAAATATGTGCTTTATTGAATGAAAGTGGCCTTCGGAGGCGTGACATGGGTTGTGAAACCATATGAACCACGAAGGTTGAAGCACAAATTTGTGATTTGTTGAATGAAAGTGGCCTTCGGATGCGTGACATGGGTTGTGAAACCATATGAACCACGAAGGTTGAAGCACAAATTTGTGATTTGTTGAATGAAAGTGGCCTTCGGATGCGTGACATGGGTTGTGAAACCATATGAACCACGAAGGTTGAAGCACAAATATGTGCTTTATTGAATGAAAGTGGCCTTCGGAGGCGTGACATTGCTTGTGAAACCATATGAACCACGAAGGTTGAAGCACAAATATGTGATTTATTGAATGAAAGTGGCCTTCGGATGCGTGACATGGGTTGTGAAACCATATGAACCACGAAGGTTGAAGCACAAATTTGTGATTTGTTGAATGAAAGTGGCCTTCGGATGCGTGACATGGGTTGTGAAACCATATGAACCACGAAGGTTGAGGCACAAATATGTGCTTTATTGAATGAAAGTGGCCTTCGGATGCGTGACATTGCTTGTGAAACCATATGAACCACGAAGGTTGAAGCACAAATTTGTGATTTCTTGAATGAAAGTGGCCTTCGGATGCGTGACATGGGTTGTGAAACCATATGAACCACGAAGGTTGAGGCACAAATATGTGCTTTATTGAATGAAAGTGGCCTTCGGAGGCGTGACATTGCTTGTGAAACCATATGAACCACGAAGGTTGAAGCACAAATATGTGATTTATTGAATGAAAGTGGCCTTCGGAGGCGTGACATGGGTTGTGAAACCATATGAACCACGAAGGTTGAAGCACAAATTTGTGATTTGTTGAATGAAAGTGGCCTTCGGATGCGTGACATTGCTTGTGAAACCATATGAACCACGAAGGTTGAAGCACAAATATGTGCTTTATTGAATGAAAGTGGCCTTCGGAGGCGTGACATTGCTTGTGAAACCATATGAACCACGAAGGTTGAAGCACAAATATGTGATTTATTGAATGAAAGTGGCCTTCGGAGGCGTGACATGGGTTGTGAAACCATATGAACCACGAAGGTTGAAGCACAAATTTGTGATTTGTTGAATGAAAGTGGCCTTCGGATGCGTGACATGGGTTGTGAAACCATATGAACCACGAAGGTTGAAGCACAAATATGTGCTTTATTGAATGAAAGTGGCCTTCGGAGGCGTGACATTGCTTGTGAAACCATATGAACCACGAAGGTTGAAGCACAAATATGTGATTTATTGAATGAAAGTGGCCTTCGGAGGCGTGACATGGGTTGTGAAACCATATGAACCACGAAGGTTGAAGCACAAATTTGTGATTTCTTGAATGAAAGTGGCCTTCGGATGCGTGACATGGGTTGTGAAACCATATGAACCACGAAGGTTGAGGCACAAATATGTGCTTTATTGAATGAAAGTGGCCTTCGGAGGCGTGACATTGCTTGTGAAACCATATGAACCACGAAGGTTGAAGCACAAATATGTGATTTATTGAATGAAAGTGGCCTTCGGATGCGTGACATGGGTTGTGAAACCATATGAACCACGAAGGTTGAAGCACAAATATGTGATTTATTGAATGAAAGTGGCCTTCGGATGCGTGACATTGCTTGTGAAACCATATGAACCACGAAGGTTGAAGCACAAATATGTGCTTTATTGAATGAAAGTGGCCTTCGGAGGCGTGACATTGCTTGTGAAACCATATGAACCACGAAGGTTGAAGCACAAATATGTGCTTTATTGAATGAAAGTGGCCTTCGGAGGCGTGACATGGGTTGTGAAACCATATGAACCACGAAGGTTGAAGCACAAATTTGTGATTTGTTGAATGAAAGTGGCCTTCGGATGCGTGACATGGGTTGTGAAACCATATGAACCACGAAGGTTGAAGCACAAATTTGTGATTTGTTGAATGAAAGTGGCCTTCGGATGCGTGACATGGGTTGTGAAACCATATGAACCACGAAGGTTGAAGCACAAATATGTGCTTTATTGAATGAAAGTGGCCTTCGGAGGCGTGACATTGCTTGTGAAACCATATGAACCACGAAGGTTGAAGCACAAATATGTGATTTATTGAATGAAAGTGGCCTTCGGATGCGTGACATGGGTTGTGAAACCATATGAACCACGAAGGTTGAAGCACAAATTTGTGATTTGTTGAA
>CAXIVC010000115.1:0-44271 GCA_964035585.1 Polytrichum formosum | reverse complement strand
TTGACAGACGCACACTGACAAGCAACACCAACAAAGTATCCCGGATGCGTGTGCCTCACACTGGTTGCAGACACTCACCTGACTAGACATTTGAGCAGCAACGCCAGCAGCAGCAGCACTCGCAACACTTGCAGTGACGCTCTGCAGCACACTGTTCATACAGTGCGCAGTAGTTGCAGCTGTAGCTGTGGACGATGCTGATGGTTCTGTTCTATAGCCAGGTGCACTGGGATTGAAAGGCGGGGTCAGCTCAAGCTTTGTCAAGCGTGACCAGTTCAGACCTTTGAAGAAATGATGCCGCTTTACCTAGAGTCGTGTCATAACACAGAGCCAGAAGCACCAGAAACAGTTAAGACACTGCCAGCGGTCAGGATATGTCTGAACTTAGTGGCATTGAAGGTTAAGCGATGAAGAGTATAAGCGTGAGCTTAAATTAGTGCGCTAGCTTGTAGTAGGTGTGACTCAACGACCCACAACAATGATAACGCGTTGCAGCAATATAACAATAGCTTCACGAGAATCTGACAACGTGATTTAGCTGAGTATCTCTGTTGAACATATGCAGTAAAATATCACCATAGCTGTATCAATCAAGACGTGCAAAAACAAGTATATATGAATGAGTGAATATGCAAGTTCTTACCTCATCGCAACCTAGACTGCCTAAACGCATCATAGGCTGAGAGTGCAGAATCATGCTCAGAAACGATGCGCAGTCACTGCTGAGATATGCTGGTATCTCCAGAGTAGGTTTCCTGCGAAAGGCTGTCACGACATCTGCAATTGTAACGCCTAGATATGGCAGCTCGCCCGTGATTGCCTGCATGTGAAGACATGATAAGCAATGTGGAGACTACTGGTGCACGTGTTGTTCATGTGCGAGCGTTCGCAATGAATGATGCATAGGAAGCTAGCAGGCGATATGGTGCACCGTGTCTACAGATAGCCACACAAGCAGACAATCCGTACGTCCAAACGCACATCCGCATTAAAGCGAAGTATAATAGAGTCATATAACATGACCCAAACAAAGTGTTAGGGGCAAACATCGTCCGCTCAACACAGAAGTACATTTTAACATCCTCACCTCATACAGCAGCATGCCAAGCTGCCACCAGTCAGACGCAAGGCCGTATCCTCCGCCTTGCAGCACCTGTTTCATGACAAAACATACATGATACACGATTGCGCACATGGATATGTCAATCTACGCACTGACGTGCCGCAGCATTGGCGTAACGCGCCAGACGTTGCTGCAAGTGAACGATGCCACCGCAAAGCACCGCTTTGACCCCCTGCTTCGGAACAAGACCCGCTTGTGTACACATGAGGAGTGCGGACAATAGCGAAGCTCATAGATGGAGGCGAAATGCAGCTCTCGCCACGGTACGCAGATCGCATAGCCGGCTTGATTTGCATAGCCACGAGCGATGCATAATCGGGCCACAGAAGTATATGTTAGTATCCGAGCTCCGCAGGCGCAAGTATCGGATTGACTGAACACAGTTCGGCAACTGAGCACGCATCCTAACACATTATTGAGGCAGATTTGATGTTCAATTTGCGCACGTACCTCAGGAGCTAGATAGCCGGCAGAGCCGCAAATAGAAGCAGCAACCATGTCAGGAGAGCGAACACCAGAGATAGCCAAGCCGAAGTCCGCAAGCTTTACATGTCCTGCGCCCATCCAGCAGCACATTCTGTATGTTGCATGCATTATGATACGACACAGAGGAAGAAGACAGACATTGAGCTATCTTGCACTTGAAAAGTGCAATGAGGCAACGTTAGATACGAGACCATCCCACTCCTACACACGTTCATCTGTGCGCGCACCTACCAATGCGCGTGCCTGTATCCCATGTCACAACTGAGCGCGATGCTGCGCAGAATCATGCATCAGCTGAGTGTATGTATGCCAGTATATAAGCAGTCGCATCCTGCCTGCTAAGTAGATATCGAAGCTTGCGAAAGCTCTTGACTGACATGGGTGAGGGGGCACAGAGATGCCCCAGCTGATAGCAAGCTCATGCACGGTGCCTGAACTGAAAGACATACAAACACATGCGCCTCTCGTTCGTTTTGTGTTCAAACACATGCGCCTCACATTCGCTCTGTGTCATATACCTCGGGTTTCAGATCCCTGAACAAGATGCTGCTGCATGCAGATGCGCCAATGCTAAGCACAGCTCAGCTGTGATGTGCCGTGCAGCTCGCTCAGGCCAGTGTACCTAGCTGCTTCAAATGACTGTACAAATCTCCACCTGACATGATGTTCAACGAGATATATGTGCAGCATTGCTGGCATGAATGAATATCAACCGAATATATAGTCACACTGAGCAATGATTCAAATCGAGCATGACATGCCACCTGTCGTGAGGTTCCGTGTTGACAAGCAGAGTGTGACAGCACTGAATAGGAACCAGCGCTGGAACGGGCGTCTACATAGCTTTCAACAGTCTACATGCCAGTCTGGAACCTATGAGTAAATGCCTGTAGTACCTGGACAGTACTCTAGACCCAGAAAGAAGTTTGCTTCATCTTCTGAACTGTGCTTGAAGCCAACAATGAAAGGGTGTGGCTTCAGCGTACTCAACAGCGCGGCCTCCCGCCGCGCAATCTCACACCGTCGCTCGTCCTCTGTCTTGCTGCACACCTTGATGGCATAGGCTGTGGGCGTCGTGATGCCAGCATCAGCACTGACGCCGTTGCTGCTGCTGCTGCCCTCTGTTTGATGTTCTTGCTGCTGACCTCACAAGGGGTGCGTTTCGTGAGCAGCGTCACTTTCCCAAAGCCTCCTCGACCTATGGTGCCGTAGTAGTCGATAGCATGATTCAAACTGGTTGAAGTAGCAGCCCCTACGATGCAGCTGCGTGCAATAGACCCTGGCGTAGGCTCGCGTGAAACACGTCCACCCTCTTCACTAGGACTGACACTTCTCGTGAAACACTCGTCCGGAGTAGGCGCGTCAAAGAAACCTGGGTGTATAATTGACAGCTCCCCTGCAGAAGACTGTCGTGATTGTTGCTGCTGCTGCTGTTGCTGTTCATCACCGGCTTCAATAGCGGTCACGTCAGCCTCACCAGCAAGCAGAGTGCGCTCACGCGACAACCTCATGCTGTCTGAATGTTCGCTGGCATGTTCAAGCTGCTCATCTGCAGGAGAGCGTTCCTCGTCTCGCACATTTACACTCCCATGATCAGGTGCTTTGGGCGCAGAACCTTGATGCGCAGTCAATGCTGCAACAACTCTCTGTAACAAAGAAGTCATCGTTGCTGGCGTGTGTGCTCGTTCTGCAGTCAAGCTCGCACTGGCGTTCCTATCTGGCCATACTCATACGACCCTGCCTGTCGGTCAAGTTGGACTGATATCATTGACTCTCAGACCCACACTCTGTGCCGAATCGAAGTTCAAAATGCCGATTCAACCCGATGATCACAAATTTCTGTCGCTGCTTACGAGCAGGTCGTGTGATGCGGCACGTTGTTGATGGGGCCCCACAATCAGCTGCTTCGTGCATGTAGGTCAGAGCGTGCTTTCACGGGGTGCTGATTTGATACAGCACACGCAGGGGAAAGGCGCGAGCACAGCCTGTTGATCGTGGGCAAGCTAACAGTACATATAAGTCAGTACCACCTTGGCGACAGCGATAGCGCAGACAAGCTGCTGCCAGGATCTGAATCTTTGCAAATTGCCACAAACAGCACTTCAACAGCACACAAACGATACAAAGACAGCATGGAGAAGCTTGTGTCCTCAGTGCTTGACCCTGGGTCTCCGCTGCCGAGCTTCTTCGAGATGGTCATGACACACCAGATCAAGCTAGGCCTGAAGCCCTGCAGCACACCACCTGCTCGGGTACGAGACTGTGCCAACGACATAGACTTATGCACGGCACAGAGAGAGACGCGCACAATGCTGCTTACGAACGTCGAGGGACGAGGGCATCGGTATCTGCGCCTACACGCTACCTGCACTCCCACCGTTCATAGCAGCAGCCATTGACAGCTAGTAACTTGTTGTGTTGATCACTGTCACTGCAGGGTGCTGACATCGCGTCTGCCAGCGTTCCTGGGCATCATGGACCACTTCGACGAGGCCTATCTGGTCCTGTCCTTAGCAGTGGACAGCTACATGCTAGGGACCAACGGCTGCTTACTCTCTGAGAGCTTGTACGGTCTGCGACGGGCGAACCCTAGAGCCCTTGCCTAACAGGTAATGTGTGTGCATCAGCTCGCTGATTGACCAATGATCACCGGATGCAGACGATGTATCGTCGAGAAAGAATTATGAGCAAGGCACCACTTGTTTTTTCCTGGCTTGCGCTGTTTCGTGCTTGCCTGCGTAACGCGCTCCTCTTGCAGGATGCATGCTGCTCCCAAAGATGTCAGCGCAGCGCTGCCGTTCATGAAGATGACAGCTTTGACGCAGCGTGACAGAAGGAAGACGCTGCTGGTCGAGGCGCTTGTTCCCTATCTCAAGGTAACTCAGCATCACTCGATGCATGCATCGCTTTCCATTTGAGATTCCCTGCAACACTCACAGCTATGTCCGATCTTGCTTGCTCTCTCTCTCTCGCCATAGGAGAAGGCAGATGCGCTGCACAACAGGTGGAGCACTAACCCTACCACAGGAGACCCTACAACAGCAGCAGCCGTTCCAGTGCTTGATCAGCCTGCAGAAAGCAATCACTCAACGCAGGTAGTTCGAACGATACAGCGTCTGATGGAGTGCATGCTCTAGCACTTGCCCCTCTGCATCGTTCTGCAAGCGCTACGCAATTTGGTAGCATTGATAGATCAGGCACAGACGGAACGATCAGAGAGAGTTTCGCGTTTTGAAGAGCAATCGTCGGTCAACCTGTTAGCTATGCAGCAGATCGTGTTGCTGTCGTTTCTCTTGCCTAAACATGGCTGCGAATATCGTGCATATACACTTGCATAACGTTGCATCGCTGCCGACACTATCCTTCATTCTGATGCCACCTGACTCGATGTGTGCGTGTATGCTGCTTACACGTGGCAGGATATGACGAGGCTGCAGTGGTTGCAAAGATGGCGCGCAGCGTACAGCACGCAGATGCGACTGAGCAGAATACGTGCTGTGCTACCGCTGCTGAAACAGCTGTTTTTGACAGCTTATCCTGCGTTTCATGGCCTGTATGAAGGGGTGTTTCTGTGGTACCAGTGGTCTTACCTGTTCAACAGGAGCGCTTACTTCAGTCCGCTGTTGCGACTTTTGGGCCAGGTACAAGAAGCATATTGCAGGAGATCAAATGTGCTTTGCATGCAAATGATTTTGTTACACTAGCGTGCCATGCACAGGCACAGGATGCGCTGTTTGGTGTGGCTGAAGCGTTCAGCTGTAATCTGCGCAACCAGGGCGCACGAGATACCGTATCGCCTGCCCACTGGTACTGCTGCTTCCACGTCTGTGCTAGTGAGCACGCACGTGCATGCGGTGTCACCAGAAGCTGTGCAAATGGGTTTCATGCTGACGCTGACACACGTTGACCGCACGCTCGTTCACTGTTTCCTCTCGCTGTACGCAGGTCGTACAGCGTGACACAGGCGAGCCTCTCCCGCTTGGGGACTCACAGCGACATCGAGGTACAAATGCGGAGGCATCTGTTGTAACAGCAGGTGCTAATGCTAATGCTGCGCTGAACAGTAACGGTGACGTAAGCACTTCAGCAGCAGTTGCACAAGCAGCACCTACACAGTCAAGTGCTGTGGCGCAACGAGCCAGCATGGCGAGCAGAGCGACAGCCTATGGAGAGCTGCTATTTTGGCTGCAGTGATTGTCTACGAAGGTACGTCATGTGCAGCTCGTGCGCAACGATGTTTGCAGCATGCTCTCTATTCGGTCGTCATTTCACCTCATCCAGCAGGTTGCATTCTTTTTCGGCATACACACATCTAGTGGCAAGTAAATCACTGTGGATTTGTATCCATCTCGCAAATCAGTTTCGTTAGATCTCGGTACTTGCGCCCTTGGTGTTGTATACCAGAACATCGCTACATCCTTGCTATTCGCGCAACCACTTCGTGCATGTGTGCGCTCATGATGCCAAGCGGTACCTGTGTGATTGGATGAACGATGAATGACTCAATAACTGCATGAATGAATGCATGAATGAAAGCATGAATGTTTGTGTGCATTATAATGGACAAGCAGGTAGCAGAGTGGTGGGTGCAAGTGGATGCCCAGGCGCACCCGCATCGCAAGTCACGCAATCGCAAGAGCGGCATGACCCCTCCGCCAGCACCGGTGCAGCCAAATATTCCACCTAGTAACAGAGGTTTACAGCTCCCAGCTGATCCACGCATCTGTGCTATCTGCAGGTATGCACACTACTTTAGAGGTCAGCTAGATGCGTTCGTCGTTGCAAGGGATCAAGTGTACGCCGGGTCTCTCCCGTAGTAGGGTAAATCCCCTTGCGCTGTCCTTGCATTCAATTGTGTGTGTGCGCACAAGTGGATAGACTTTGTGTGCGGATATATGTATACTATACTGTCAGCCACACTTCGTTCACTCACCAAGCACTCTCACTCACCGAGCTGAGTGCTTCTGCTACACGCGTGCGCACCCTTGAGGCATGGTCGTAGCTTTCGCAACCCTCTGCTATGCCCATAGCTTGATGATACGCGTTCTGTGTTCGGAGTCACAAGCTTTGCATTCCTTAAGGAAGCGTACACTTAGTTCGTGCATATGAATGCGTGGCTATCGTCTTGACGTTGTGTGCAGGAACGTGCGGAGCAACCCAGTCATCTGCAGAGTGAGCGGGTTTGTGTTCTGCTATCGGTGCCTTGTGAGTCATGTGCGTGCACACCGCAGCTGCCCTGTGACACTGCTGCCTTGCGATGAGACAGCCATTGTCAAGGTGTTCGATGAAGACGAGCGATATCCGACGTAGCAAGCAAAGCTGATAGCACAAGGTACAAGAGCGCCAGGTTGCGACAGCGAGTGGGACCGTGCAACACAAGTGAATGCTCTGTAACGCGGCTTGGCTGCAGGCGCATCGACAGACATGTCGCACCAGTCAGTGGACACATCTCGGCACGTACTGCTTGTCTTCGAGCCTAAGCGCAAAGTTCTTGGATGTTGTTCTGTTCGATGTCGATCTGTCGTGTACCGATGCTTGTGCTATCATGAACGCTGATATACACTTCGAAATATATCATGATTCACGGCACTCGTCTTGTATTGCGAAGTGCAGGGCGTGGAGAGATATAGGTGGTGAACCGGTCGTGCTGACTTTTGTATGCGTCAATTGAAACACAAGCGTACGCACAGCCTAAAGACAAAGACAACTGCGTACGTGCAAAAAGGACGGACTTGTGCTGAGAGAATGCGTGTCTGTTCGCCGCAATGTTCTAGCAGGACATACTCTTCTTGTCGAACGTGTCTTACTATGCAACAGCTGAGTGACACATGTGCCCCTTTAGACTTGCTTCTTTCCAACTCTAAAACTGACTGTGCCACCTTATTCGAAGGTACATGGACCGTTATGATTTCACGTATTCCGCCTGCGTATGCAGCTCATCACTCAAATATCGTCGCTGTCTGAGTCAGATGAAATCTCTTCGATAGCCTCATTCTGAGCCTGATCTTCAACGCACGTGCACGGGCATCCATGCTCATGCGCCCAGTGAAACGCTTGGCACTCCATGTTCGGTTCATACTGTCGCGCTCCTGGGCTGATGTCTGAGCAATGTGCGGAGCTAGAGAAATGATCCGAGATTATTGCTGTCCCAGTCTGTTTCCATTCACTACCGTTAGCTAGTGCCCATTGCATAGACCTCACAGTAGTGCATGGCGTGGAAGTGTGCCAGATGTAGGGCAGAGGGGCGTGTAGTGCTCTTAACAGCCACTCACTCACATGCAGATGCCCGTGTTTTAGACTAGAGTCCATAGCCGTGCCCAGTTCGTGTTCGGTCCACGGATCTGTTCTGATGTTGTTCAGATGCTGTAGGAAAAGTAAGTGACCGTTCGAAGCAGCTTGCTTCGCTATGGTGAGAAAGTTCACTTGGCCGCCTGATGCCTCGCTTGCTCAAACCTCTCAATGTCGCCCAAGGCAGCTATGTCTGGCATGATACTAGTGTTGGGGATTGGGACACCACATTCGCTGTGCAGCCAGTCAAGCACTGGTACACTATTGCACCATCTCGTCATGTCCTGCAACTCATCCTCTGTCCAAGACCGATGCTTCACGCTGTTGAAGTACTGCAACATGTTGAGCCGACCATGTCTAGCTGCTGTTACAGCCAGATTAGAGTAAGGCGCTTCTACGCCGCGCTCTTCGAGCCAAAGGAAACCATCCAAGTCTTCTCGCTCTACTGTTTCATGGCAGCTTTGTCGTGTCAGTGTGAAACCACGCTCATGTAGCCACGCTGCAGCACTCTTATGACCGGATCTGATTGCCACAGCTGTCAACTTGTCTGACCCGACCTTCTCTTTTAGCAGCCCATGCAATTCCAAAATCGACAGAATCGCAGTACAGCCTCGTTGTGCAGCTACCGGACCCAGCTTATAAGCTGCGCCTTGCGTGTACCCGTCGAATGCCTCGAATAGTGTGCTCGCGTTGCAGAGCCACCAGTGCAGGCCTGAAGGGGCACCGTTCGCAGTTATCATTGTTACACACTCTGTAGGACTCAGTCCATGGCAACAACCATCTGCAATACACTTTCGCAATACCAGATGCGGTCTTTCTGCTACGCAGCAGCTTGCGCTGTAAGGACAATCGTTGCAGGGCTGTATGTGCTTCCATTACAGACAGGCTTGTACCACTTGTGAATATTCTGGAAGTCTGCAGCTGCAGAAAGCTGCGCTGCTGTTGCACTCACAAATGCTTCAGACACTGAGGTCAGTCGGCCAGTAGGGTCATCAGCACAGATATCTCGCCAGGCTGAGCATGTACCTGCCCAGAAGAGATGGCTCCTGCCTGTGTACGATCGGATCAGCTGCAGTTCGTCAGGTTTCTTGCCTGTCAGCACCAGCTCAGGTGCTGACCAGGTGCATTCAGCGTCTGAGTGTAACATGATGTGTCGCTGTCGTCGTAGCTATTATGAAGGGAGCAGCGGTGTCGCTCGAGAGAAGATCAGAGATAGCCAACAGAGGAAGCTCGATCCCCCGCTGTTACAATGGGCCAGGGACGCTTCGCGGTGATGATACACGATATCGCTCAGATGATTATGGTCTGCGCAGGCAACGCATGGCTCAAGGAGGCCCTATATGGTGAACTTGAATTCAGCCTATGAATGCCGCTCAGTGCAACTGAAGCTGCTGTGCTCTGCTCAACAACGACTTGTCAGTATCACTTCTGTTGCTTGGCAGGTAAAGAAATCGAGCGCGCAAACGCAGATCTGATGCAGTGACCAATCTACCCGCACAGAAAAATCTCTCAGCTTGGGAAGACGAGGAGATGGCTAGCATTCTGCCAACGCGGCGTCCGTCTGAGGCTGACACGAGCGGTAGATCCAGTTCACGCAGTGACAGTATCAGCTCGCACCATCACAGCTTCAGTTTTTCACCACCTTTACATAGGCCGCATCAGAGCAGTTTGTCGAACTCTACACATGGCATGGCAGTACGACGACACTCAAGTCATGCAGCGCTGGGCAACACGACTAATGCTGCAGCAGCACAAGCAGCTGTCACTTCAGATGTAGCAGCCGGTACAGCACGCCAAAGGCCAGGACGCATACAGGTACCTTGTGTTCGAAGCTGTGCAAACCTTGGTGATGAGGTGTCATCAGTACTGTGTATATCCAATTCATGAACATCATGTCATAAGACAGACATACTGCAACATTGAGAAGCAGGAAGGACGAAATCTGATCATGTTGGCTGCTACATCGCTGCTTGGCAGGTTCTGTTATGAACCGATGCAATTGAGACGCTCACCACGCTGTCGTGCGTTGTGACTATATCACCAGACTGAGTTTGCACCTGGTGACCCTGCTAGCCGAGCAATGACACCAAGCATCATGTCAATCCGCAACAAGCCGGCTCCCATTAACACACATGGACCGCAGCCTGATTTTGAGTGGGCGCACAACCTCAAACCAAATCCAAAGCGGTCAGCAGTGAAGTTTGGGCTGGCTCTAGCAGGATTTGCACTAGCGGCTTACTTACTGTCGTTAGACGTGGGCTTGACGACGCGGTACATGTTGCGCTATAGGCCAGTGCTGTATAGGCAATACACCTCGATCGCTGCTGACAACGCTGCTGCTCTAAAGGTGAGAAGGTGCAGACACAGGCTTGTGCAGTCCTGCACATAAGAGGTTGGACGCGTTCGGAGACAGTACACTATGCGTGGGCATTCGTATGCGCCCGCAATGTGTATACACATGCAGCTGCATCGCTCATGAGGAAATGCGCAGATGCTCCAAGTCTTCCCGATAAGCGTTGTGCCTTATATGTGCATACGATGGTCCTGTTCTGACTGCAGGAGTGGCGAGCGAGAGCGTCTGCAGCGTTTGCAATAGAACCCTTTCCACAGGACATTGTAACAGTGGTAAGGCATGTGCCCTCTGATGAGAGCCATTCCATTGCAGTCAGGCTGTTTCTGTGTCCGATACAGCACCAGAAACATAGAGGCAGGCGGCGTAATACGCCTGCAGTACCCGCTGACACAACAGGTGAGCCTCGAGATACACAACACAACAATGTGCGCGTACGGCATGTGTGCACGCAGGTAGATTATACACAGCTCGTATAGTCGTGCAGCAATGTGATGCGCGTACACGCTGTCGATCAATCGGCTGCAGCCAGAAACTGAGCGCACTAGGCTTGACTTGTACAGTGTTGTTGACAATGGTACAGCTGTATGCGCTGAGATCACGAGAAGGTTCTTGCGTCCCATTCGGTCACACAACTTCTCTTACTACGCCAAACTCAAGCTGACGGCATTCAGTCGCACTGTGCTTATCAGCACGCTGGCCTTGTCTAGCTTGTATCGATGCCATTGTGGCTTGAGTCAATGCGTGATAATATGTTCTGCTGTATGCTTGACATTGTGTTGTATGATTTTGGTCGTGACTTGAGTCGATGCGTAATATTGTGCACATGTCTCTATCGCATGTATTTGCTTTGCACTATCTGTCACTCTTTCAGAGAGTCAAGAGCAGACTATGGAGCCGATTGTGTTCTTCGTGCATGGAGGCGGCTTTGTAACGGGCGACAGTCGAGGTCAGTTGCGTAAAGTGTGAAATTAAGCATAGTGTGACCACCCTCTTGCACGATAAGTGCACTTTCAAGGCCTCTGATTGTGCGCATACTTGCCTCTGAATTTAGAAGTAACCTCATGGACCCTCATGGAGGTGTGTACTATCGGTTTAGTATTGCCATCTGCGACGTGCACTTGGCATGCATAGCGGCATGAGAAATGTTATGCTTTGAGATGCTTTCACCTAAGTGCGTATTCATCATATCCTTGCTGATGTGTGGTTGATCGTCTGCATATGTCGAACAGCGTATCGAGGGTTAGCAGCAACCATAGCGCAGGAGACTGGACTTTTAGTGGCGTTGCCAGAGTACAGGTAACGACTTTCATCACATTTCTAGTTGAGGTTCGTTGCTACGCGTTTGTGCTGACGTATGCTCATGGTATGTAATAAATGTTCTGAGCGCCAGACCTTTCAGTACTACTGGACAGTCTGATGTGGGACTTGTTGTAGTTTGATCAGCAGATCTGCATGCATACAATCTCATCGCTGGTGATTGCTAGTCGCATCATGTCGGCAAGCTAGCGCTACACCACCTCCTTTTCGCACTCGCGTAATGTTCACCAGATCTTTCGAATGGTCCTACGGCCCTGACTTATGCACGCGAAATGCAGTGTGATGAGCTGTTGTGACGTGTGTTCAATTGTCGTAACAGATTAGCGCCTGAGCACCCATTCCCAGCAGCAATGCATGATGTTGCTGCTGCTGCTCACTGGGTCTCTGGCCATGCAGCTGTCTACTTGACAGGTAACGCTTTGCACACGTACAGTACATATGTTCGTACATACGTAAGTATGTCCCAGTGTGCAGAGAGAGTGGCCAAGTGCTATATGTGTGTGTGCATGCTAACAGGTGCTTTCGAGTGATATACTTTAGCGCTATAGGCGTTTGTATGTTCAAGTGTACGTCCCATAGATGCCGCTCTTTAAGGTAACGACACTGCAGTCGGAGAGATATGCTGCTCCTTTGCGTGTACAGAAACAGACACTTGCAGATGCTGTTGTCTAGTTGACAGATCAATGCGATTGCAAGTACGTTTACAGACCGGTACTCATTTTCAGGGTATGTCTGAGACCTGAAGTAGCAGACCCATCAAACTCGATGAGTATATGACTGACTTCGATGGCATATGGCGTTCGTTGGTGATGTTGTTATGCAGAGATGCATGATCTAGCGAAGCACACGCATGACACATGAGTCTGCAGCACACAGCACAGAGGACTCCGCAGATGCAGAACAAAACACAGGTACAGCATTCTTTCTTAAGATGCTTTAAGTGTGGCTTGGCTCATTACTTTACTGCGCATTCGCGTATGGCATGTGCACAAGCGAGCCGATCCTTTCACGTGCGGTACTGCACTGATATTTTGAGTGAAGAGGTTTGTCATTATTACTCAGGTGTGCTCAATCGTACACATCGTTTTGCGTGCAGTGTGACACTGGTCTGTGAAATTTGCTGTCGCAATGTGTTTGCATGTCTGTTATGCATAGAGAGGCATCATGAGCATATAGTGCTGTTATCTGGACACGTATGCTGCTGCTTATGCTACGTATGCATGCGCATGTGCAACAGATGTAAAAGATGCTCAATGACCGGTCGACCCGTGTATTCCGCGCCGTCCGCTGTGTGCAGTTGTTTGTGATCAGCTTTCAACGATCCATCTGCGTGTCTGTGCCTGCAAATGAAATGTGTCCAGACTCTGTTTAGGCCATCTTATACGCCGCTGGTGTTGTTGTTTCCTGCACGGCATATTCGTGATCTGAACACCCGCCATGACGTATGCTCTTGCTAGATGTATGCATATACATGTATAACAGAGCTAAGAATGTATGCATGTGTGTGTGCATGTACAGCAGGTGTAGAAGAGAGCGATGAGGGCGATGCACCAACAAGCAGTGCAGTAGACATACCTCTGATTGTGATTGGCGATGATGCTGGGGGCAACCTTGCTGCTGCACTCACTCTTTACTTGTCGCTACATACATCAGGTTAGCGTACACAGAATTATATACAGCAATATCCAATCACGCAAGCGGATGTATACATGTATGTGATGCTGGTGGCAGTTCACTGTTACATGAGTTTCTAACTCTCACTCTACACATCAGGTCAGCACAAAGGTGCACAACGATGCATTCAGAGGTGCACTTGCGTAGTTCTGGTCATTGCCGTGACGAAGTTGCTCTAGCTGTGTCTCGGTGTCAATGTCAGCGCTTCATTCATTTGCCCGTCTTGCAGCTGATCTCACGACTCGTGCCTATTACACATGCACGATCCTCTCGCACACACCAGATGCGTGTCCGTCGGTATTCGAGATCAAGCTGTTCTGTTGAGATGTGTGAACATACGCAGACAGCATGGATTGCGCTGCAAAGAGTCTGTCCTTGCATTCTGGCATAGCAACTTGTGGTCTGCTCGTGCTCACAGAGCTGGTGTACGTGTGCTTCGTGTTGACTATGTCTGCATGTGTCATATATGTGACACAGCCACTACATCATGGGTACCATGGCATAGCGCATGCAGCAGATACACTGCACACAGCTGCTGGCATTGCACATGACACAGGTCAGTTACGTTATCTTCTTCATCGCTACGTCTTGATTCCTAACCCTAACACTACTATGAGACTCACTCTAGTTTTGGTTATTACTCATCTAGACTCTCAACACCATGTACAGATAACGTTTGATGTGCAAGTCTGTGCCCAATTTCGTGCATCGTCCGAGTTCTCGTGCCAGCCTTCCGTGAGATGCAAACGCGTGTAAACACCTATCAGAGCGATTTGATGTGGTTGCTACGTATGAGCACGGCCGCAATGAAGACATGTGGTTGCACGTTAGCGTGCTTGTAGGTTTGCAACGATGTGCTCAATATTGTCCTCAATGACAGTCGAGTGGTCCGTTGTGTGTGCAAGTTGAACAGCAGTTGTGCGACTACATGTGTCCCAAGGGTTTGTCCTTATGCTCTTTCGTGCAAGAATGTAGCATTCTGCAATAGACGTGATAACACGCGCTTGCATCGCCAGCTCCACCCCCAACTGTCACGTAAAGAACAATTACGCAACCGTCAATAGAGCGATCGCAACTGCTGCATGTATGTTACTCATGTGCTGTAGTTGCACACACTTGCAAGTTGGGATGATAAGTGATTCGCGCTTGAGAAGCCACACGCTCGTGAGGTTGCTTGTATCTGCGCTTAGCATCCGCTGTATTGCAGTGGTGTTGTACGCAAGTGACAGCTTGCCCCGTCATGTATTTGCATCACTGCTTATTCTAACACAGCTTCGTATCGCTACTTGCGACTTGTGCACGTCTATGCTGTTGTCATTGTTGCAGTATCGTTGCATGGCAGTGACAGCTTGTTCTGACACACGCTTGCATTCGCTGCCTGTGTCTCTTTCGTGAGTCGCCCGTGTCATGCAGGGTTGTTGTATGATACTTTTAACACACGCTTGCATTCGGTGCTTATGTCTTTATGTTGTGGCCCGTGCAATGCAGTACTATCAGATGCAAGTGACAGTTTGCCTGTCACATGTTTGCATCGCTGCTTGTCCTAACACGTTTGTATTCGGTGCCTGTACTGTATAACGTTCATGTCCATTGCAGTGTTACTAGATGCAAGTGACAGCAGCGCACAAGAGGAGCACCAAAGAGCAAACCGTGTGCAGCATTTTAGTGGTCATGAAGGGCACTATGGCTGCTGTGGTGAAGTCAGCATCTGTGCTGCTGTACTTGCTTACCCACTACTTGAGGTACGGTCCATGTCACACAAGTACCCTATGATCGTATAGCACATTTATGCTTATGTGCCCACGTGCTTACGGACTACTTATGGTGAGTGCTTGACCAAAGTTTTCAGTCATTGCTATGCCTCCTATCGACATGCATGTCAAGTTATTTGTATGCATCATCAGTGGTACTTGTTCAGCCGGTACCACTGTATTGATACATTGCGCACACGATGTGTGATCCATCTGATGTGGTCTTGTATCGCAGGTGCGCAAGCGAGAGCAGCCCCAACTAGACAAGGACTTCCCTATACAGGCCCTCACTACAGCAGAGGTAGCTCACCTATAACATTATACATTCACACACCCATAGCGTGTAGTTGACAAGTTGACAATGCATGTCATGCATGGTTCGAATAGATTACGTGAGCGCAGCTGTTGCTGCAAGGATGTGTTTGATAAGCAGGTGCATGTTACGCTTCGTGATCAAGCATTGTTTCCACATCTGTTGTTGCTGTGCAGCTTTACTATGTGCCTACACAGGAAAAATTTGCGCCAGATGTGCTGCATGCATGCTGTTCGTCAGGCATAAGACAAGCTCTTGTTGGGATATATTGAACATGCATTGTGCCGCAGCAGCAACGTCGCCTTACACATCACGGTGTGCAGAGAACGCGAATGAAATGCTGGCGAGAACCGTGACCGTGATACCGTGATATCTCTCTATCATGTGACACTCACATATCATGCGTGACGTTGCATTCATGCTGTGTGCAGGTAGCGCACTTCTGGAAGCTGTATCACCCTTCATCGCTTCCCTCCTGGAGACAGTCCTGCAGGTACGATGCACATGTCGTTGTTACATACGATGTTGTTCATCACATGCAACATGTGTATGTACACGTAGCTCGTCTGCATGTGTGTCGTCTGGGCCAAAGCATGCTTCATCAAACGGAGCACGCTTGCATGCGACGCAATGCAGCTATTCTGCATGGAACATCCCGCACAGAAACGTACACTGCTGTCCACGCTGGCTGTGCACAGCAAGCCGGATGCATGCGCGAATCTGTGACGTCGTATCTACGCCAAGCGATCTTCTGATGTGTTCATGTAGCGGGCCGTGTAGTGCCAGTCCTTCGACCCCTTGGGTGCACCGTCCTAACCACCCGCAATGCGCGGAAGTCTGTACATGATTTATCGTGTCACAAATTACTGTTCATACTCGCTGAGTTGCACTGTAGCGGTCCACGCGTCACTACAGCTATTCATGTCCCCTGACGTGGCGTTGTGTGTGTATGTGTGTGTGTGTGTGTGCGCGTGCGCGCGCATATGCAGGGCCTCTAGTGTCACCACTGCAGGCAAAGCCAGAGCAGCTAGTGAAACAGCCACCAACGCTTGTACTCTCAGCGCAAGTAGATGCTGCTGGAGAAGATGGCGAGCTATATGTCGCTTTGCTCAATGCTGCTCATCAGGTAAATAGGATATCACAATATGTCTGCACAGCTATATGTACCCGGGGATGTGCATGTCAGAATCAAAAGGATAGATCCTGACATTGCTCAAGAATCTCGAAGTTGTCTCCTACACATGTCACGATAGATTCAGCGCGAGCTTTTATATTGCTCTGCTCAATGCCGCACATCAGGTACAACAGATATGATGCCCGGTACGCCCATGTATGTATGCATGCTTGTACACAAAGCCTGAGAACAACAAGAAGTTCTAAGAAGGCATCGGCCTCTTGGGTGGTACCTTCGTATGTCGCAGCAAATGTTACAGATGGGCGCAGACCTCATGAATGTATGCTCAATGCTGCCCATCAGGTGTGCTGAGTTGTTCATCGTCTTGTGCCGCACCTGACCGAACTGATAGATGCATGCGGAATTCTAGGAGTTCATGAATTAATGCTTGAAGGAAAGCATGCGTCAGTGTGCGTAGACCCCTGGCTGACTTAGTCTCTGATGCAGCCGATGCACTTCTGACCACGTGAATACCCAAACGTATGCACGGATGCTGGAATATATGTGGGTTTAATTGCAGGCAGCAGCGCAAGCAGGAGATTCAGCAGTGTTGACCAGTGCCCCTGCTCAACTAGTGCGATTACAAAGAGCTGTGCGTGGCTGCTTTGCACGCCGCCGCCATGTTGGTGGTGCTGAGAGCATACAGGTAGGCATGCATATATTTACACATATGTGATGTTTGTCAGTATGCATACAAGTATGTGTACATATATGTATAGCATCGTACATGTATACATGCATACATGTACACAGGTGAGACGGTGTTCTGTGTTTGACACGTTGCACACATGAGCTAGAGCACACGCACACTTACTTGACTGTACCATGTATATGAAGGCTTTGCCTTTGCGAATCAACTTGCGTGACACGATGCTACCGCAGACAGACCTTTCCGCTGACTAGACGCATGCATCACTTCGCCTGTCTACAGAGTCGGTTGATGTGTCGAGCTACACACGAATGAACCCATGCGCGTGCATTCAAACATTTCTTCACAGGCCATGAAGCGGCACATTGGGCGTCACTGCGGAGTGCCGCGCTTGCTAGGACAGACAGCTGACAAATAAAAGAGACCTGATCAGTCGAGACTGTTCGTAGGAGCTTACTGGATCAGTGAAAATTGTTCTCAGAAGTGTAAAGCACGCACACTCACTCACGGGTGTGCAGGCAGTATGGTGTTTGCAGTTGTCGCTGCATGGCAATATAGGAGAGAGCAAAGGAGGAGCAGCGAGTCAAACATATACGCAGTGTGATTTGTACTGCAGCTTAGGGCCGAAAGTGTGCAGCGTGATCCGTGCAACACAGCGCCTGAATGTCGTTCAAGTACTAGTGGTATTGTCTGCAAGTCCGGCGTTGCAACACAGAGTAGGTCTGGTATGACTAGACGTCCTCGAACCGTTGAGAAAACAGCCTGATGCCTAAGCCTTGCTATTGCTGTCACACAATTTTTCCTGCTGTTGTTTGTTGTGCACTATGCTCGGCACAAACAGATGCTGTCTCGCTCGCTGCCATGCGCCGCTTGTGTCCATTTTGCTTAATACGTGATGCATCTGTGCATGCTCCGTTTTGATGTCTTTGTGTACATGTATTGTGCGTCCTATGTGAGCGCGGGTCGCGTGCAGATCGAACGGTCAAAGCAGCAGCACATCAGCTGTTCTGGCTGCGACGAGGGGTGCTGCTGTCCGTACATCAGCTGTCTTTCTTCGGAGGCGCTTTCTGCAGCACTTTCTTGTTCCAGTCTTGCGCCTGCGTGAACTCCGTGACTGTTTCTTTCTGCTGCTTCTGCTTGGCAAGGTACAAGGCAGCAGCTATTGCCACGCCCCAACTCGCAAGACGTGCTGGCCTGTTTAGGCCTGAACTGAATCTTGAGAAGTCCACCATCTCAGATCTGTCTTAGATTGTGTATATAGTGTGTCTGTGTCCTTTGCAGTCGGTCAATACCAGATTGTGTTAGCAAGAGCTCAAGCTCAACCCTGCCTCGCGTTTCCTGTGTTGCAGCTGGCTGATGTCTGTACGCAGAAAGGTAGCAACTGCTTACGATGGCGTAAGCAACATGTACAACACCAAACCTGTCAAATCCAAGATTTCGAACACGCTGAGCAACGTATAGCTGATGCACTAGACGATACAAAACTTGATCGACAGCAGCTCAGATCAGCTGCTTTCTCTGGGCTTCGGCATGTCCATTCATCACAGTATCTTTCACATTCCAAAACATGAACGGACGAGAAGCTGAGATGCTCGCAGCTGGCTCTGGCACGAGCAGGCCGCGGTTCTCAGGCCGGCGCGATCTTCAATTCCTAGCGCAGCACAACACTCAGCTGCAGCACTTATCAGCGTTCGGTTGCTTCGCTATGTCGAGCAGCCCCGAAAGCATGGACGCCTCCGTAAACAGCGCCCCTAGTGAGCTCACCATAGTCAAGGAGCGAGACATGGTTTTGGACAGTGTACACGTTGGAAAGGCGCTGATCTGTCGCTCAATAGCCCCGCCACTGATGATTGGGGGCATGTGTCTCGTCGTGGAAGACATTGCTGGAGACCATTTGCGTCTGAATTTGCGCAACTATCCGCCCATCAGTGGCGCCCCAGGCAGACATGCTGGCAGCGGTACCGCAAGGCTGTCTACTATTGATTAAGCACCCTCACTATAGCATACTTGAGGATGGGGGAGCTGCTGTGACTTGCGACAACCCTGTAAACATTGTGGCCCTCAAGCGTGATGATGAGTCTCTGAAAGATACGCCCTGGTACGAAGGTGCAGGGCAACTTGACAGCGCTGCACAGTGCAAAGATGCTGGCAATGCAAAATTTCAAAAAGGTCGCTATGAGGAAGCAGTGCAATTGTACTCAGCAGGCTTGCGCTTAGAGCCTGAACATCTTGTGCTGCTGTCCAATCGCAGTGAGGCCTATCTGAAGCGTGGCATGTATGAAGACGCCTTAGACGATGCTGAAGCCGCTCTAGAGGTTGATCCTCAGCACGATAAAAGCGTCTTGCGTCGCTTCAAAGCATTGATGGGCCTTGAACGCTATGCTGAGGCAGTCTCTGTGTGCGAGGCATTCTCCACCTCAGACGCTCAAAACAGAGAAGCAGTGCAACAACAGAGAGAGCGCGCTGTAAGAGCTGCACGAGAAAGTACAACAGGCGTGTATGACTGGTCTGACATCGCACGCCAGCTGAGGACACATCCTTTAGGTCACGTGCGTGTAGACGTGGCTTCCGACATGCACCCTGGTGTTGAGGTCAAGCCAGTGCAAGGCAAAGGACTGGGTGTGATTGCCAAAGAAGCGATAACGCAAGGCACGCTGATCTCTGCAGAGCCTTCAGTGGCGATTGTCTGGCATTCAGAAGCAGTTGCTCAACAGAAGCAAGCGTTCATGGCTGTTGACGTTGCTGATGGCATGGCACTTGGTGATCGAGTGAACAAGCTGATGCGGAGCAATCGATGCTTGAAAGACAAGGTAGGATCATATGACACTACTACAATACGCTAACTGTGCGCATGTCTTCATAGTGCTTGTGAGTGAGCTTGCATCGCGACTATAACACCGCTGCGCTGCGCCTCGCGTGGAAAAATGTACAGTGAGCTTATGACATGCTCGATTGTACGTATGTTCACCGTGTATCTGTCACCGTGTAGCTAATGCTGTGTATGTGATAACACGCGATCACCACTAAGCTCGTACTGTTCTGCAGCTTATCACTGGTGTCTGTACAACGCAGCTGTCGTCGAGGTGGCACGTAGAGCTACTTCAAGTGATCATGAGATTCTGACTCGATGTGTTTGTGCCCTATGGGTTTGGGCTCTTGATGTGAGCATGCAGGTAACGGCGTTATCCACAGGCAAGTATGCAGAGACATCTAACGAGCTGCAGACGCTGCGACACATCATACTAACCAACAAGTTCAGCATCATGCCTCCAGATGTCATGTTCCAGGAGTCTAACAGTCAGAGAATATCTGCTGCTCAACTTCCACCAGCTAGCATGCCTATTGGCTCACGTAAGTACAGCATATGCGCATGACGTTGCAAGCATACACACAAGACTTGTAAGCACACACAAAAGATGTAGTAAGCTATCGTCAGTGACGTGAACAGTAACACACACAGTACATCTCGCTCAGGGTTACACACGCAAGACTTCATATCTTCATATGCTATCTGCAGCAACGAGAACAGTAGCACACATGGTATATCTCGCTCACTGCTGTTTGTAAGCATGACAGAGGGTCTCGTGCGTTGCCTGCGGCATGCTATGACAAACACACTCCTGCTTGCGTGAGTTGCGTGAGTTGCGTCAGTCGATAGTGTACTAGCAGACAAAGCACCAGCACAATCGACTGGTGCATGTGCGGCATGCTCAAACAAAGCTTCTCGTACCCTTGACAGATAATCTGAGTCACGCGTGTTTCTGCGTGTAACAAGGCTATGCATGTGCGTGCGGCATCTGCACAAGATGGCTTGTGTTACCCGCTAACTGATCCACGTACGCCGCATGCTGATCCATAACGCCTTCACGTTGTATACATGTACTTCACGTCTTTACGTTGCATGGCATCTGTATGTCTACGTCTCCAAATTACAGCTAGCCAGGGAGCAGGACTATGGCTGCAAGCTGCGCGGTTCAACCACTCTTGCACGCCTAACTGCACATAGGCAACACTTGGAGACATGCTGCTCATGCACGTTATGCGCGACATATCCCCTGGACAAGAAACGACGATCGGCTATATCAGCTCACCGGGCATGCTCGAACAGCGGCATGACCAGTTGCAGGGCAAAGTCATCAACTGCGCATGTGAACTTTGTGTCACACAGCAAGCACTGCCACAAGAACAATACAGAGCTCTGTACACAGAAATGGCAGCGCTGTCGTACAAGGTGCATGCCAATCCGAACCTTGTGCCCGATGCTGCGCTCACTCGCTCACTGGCTGACATCTGTGAGAGGTCAATGGCCTTCCTACCGCGAGAAAGCCCAGAGGTACGTACAGGTTTCTTGTACACATATATGTATAGATATCCATAAAGAGAGAGTTATGTGTGTGCACGTGGAGATATGAATCGCATAGCTCTTAGGGCCTTACATGTACAATCATGATGAAGTCGAGCCATAAAGTTCTGCAGTCTTGCAAATGCATCGCAGCGATGACGTATACGCTGGGCGCAGTCCTTCCTTGAGCTTCTCCAGTTACATGATCGCACGCATACGCTCACCTTATGACAACTGTACTGTTAGACCTGGACTGATTGCCAGTCTGCATAAGCCACTAGCAGCTCATACAGTGCATTATCCCTGATACATGCTTGCCTGTATCGCAGATCCCTGCAACGTTGACGATAGCAGCCAGCTACCACACGCGCATCGGCAACAGAGCAGAGTTAATCCGCTACAACACCTTAGCAGCACAGCACATGCTCAGTGAGCCAGCGCTGTGTGCAAACTTCGCGAGCTTTGCTCTGGACTGCATCTTTGCAGTCATCTTTGGCGTCTACCAGGATGGCGACTTGAGCGCTGCGCGCTACTGGACGCAGCAAACGCAGAGACTGTTTGGCTGCACGTGGGCAGATCACCCTGCGCTGTTTGCAATTGCGTTCAAGCGCACAGTGGAACGTCATCTGACGGGTCGACCTGGGCTCTGGGCGTTTATGACTAGCGACGAACTCGAGTAGACATTCAGCGAACAGGAATGCACGTCCAAGTGTTTCTTATGAGGACAGTTACAAGCGTGTGATGGAGGCTTGTCCTTCAGAACAACACAGACACGCATGCAGCAGAATGTCGCGAACTTGTGAAGCAAGCATGTAGCGAGGCACGCTCAGTGCGCGTGCAGTCTGCGCATGGGTCTGGTCTAAAGCGCATGTTTGAGCACCGTGACTAAACTAGACACGTGTACACGAGTACTGATTGGCGCTAGCAAGACCCTGTTAGACACGATTGCTAATGCTTACAAGCGCACACTCGATGCTTGGCCAACAGAGCATACTTGACACACCAGTCACAAGTTGAACCCCGGTGCGCATGGCCTTTAGCTCACATGCATGCAGCTCTGCAAGCTGATTACAAAAGCTTCAAGCTGACTATAGGAGCTACGCAAAGCAGTCACACATCATACTACAGGAAGATCAGAAGCAGCCCTGCAGTAACATGACACTTGATATGTTGAACAGTTGGGTCAGGAGCACGCAGTGACTCGCTTTTAGTCGGAAGCAATGGCATGAACCGCGACAGCACTTCGAGCACTCAAGTAGACACGCTCACAAGCAGGACACTGACTGCCCAACTTCTAGATGGAAGGCACAAGAACAGAGGCGCGTACGCTGGGACCTAGGATTCCAGCTCTCACATGCAACAGGTTACACAAAGCGATGATGCATTGATCTCAGGCAGTTGTTTCCTCGCAGATCGTACTCCACAGAGGTGTCGCTTCCGTAAACATGCCGTACAGGATGGTCACGCAGCATGACGCAGACAACACATGGAACCCTTCAATTTACGATCCTAGCAAACGCGAGTTTGTCGTCACGGTGTGTTCCTACTGTTACGGCTTCCCGTTATAAGATTGGGCTATAGAGACACGTTTCCCGTAACAAGCGTTCATTGCAGCTGTGACGCAGACGCCTTGTACTGTTTGTGCGCGCAGGTGAACACGTCGCGGACGTTGTGAACAGGCTCACATCTTGACGTGCTTCTCTTTGTAGGTCAGGGCCAGTCCATTGCACAACCGCTCTAGGCTAGATTCCAAGCAACATACTGTGCACAAATCAGTACTGGTGTAAGAGCTCAGCGCGCGTTTATGTGTCACCATGATTCACTGCGGTTCGACAGGTTCAAACCGCCAGTGTCTTCTTAGGCGACACTTGAGCTGGCTTATGCAAAAGCTGCGGTAGCTGTGTGCACAGTCCCCTCCTGTGTCGACTGACAACATATGCCTTGTGGCACGTCCAATACGCACCCTGAGTAGCCAAGGGTTTGCGTACACTTGCAGTTATTTAACCCTTACATGTACATATGACAGTGTGATAATCCACAAAGATCCACAAAGGGATGCACCGTCGTGATCAACGAAAGGCACACACGAGCACCGATCATCGTTGAACAGTCATGTTTGCTCTATAAAGTTTTGATTACATTGGTTCATTGAATATTAAGCGGCAGAACCTGGGATGCCCTCCTAAATCACGCCACGACTGAAAGTGATTCACTACGCTACAATTTGCTTCGTTATCTTTGCTGTTTTCATGGCGCTGTTGCAGTAGTTCAGGGTGAGAGGAGTCAACCTCTAACCACAGCTGTCCTGTCCCGCCTTGCGTGCTTGGCAACAGTAGTCTTGATGCATTGTTGATCACCTGCATGGGTCACGTCAGCGCATATGAACGTACAACGTGTCACAACGCCCTTCGTGACAAGCTCATGTAAGGCGCAAACAATGAAATGCAAGTATTCAGCCACGCAGCCCTTGCACAGGACGAGATGCCGTCAACCACATTCGCTGCGAACACGTTACTGAACGTAGCAAGCGTCGCGAGCAAAATAGCCGACTCTTGATTTCAGGCCAAGTGAGGCCAAATGTCATTATACTTCGCCTAAGACGCGTACGTTACATGGCGACTACAAGAAGAACATGCGCTGAGAAACCATGGACGCATTGCTTGTGTCACTGCTTGAGGCATCGCGTAGACCAAACGGACCAATCCACGTACACGCAGCATATGCTCAGAATATACCTCGTCAACAACAGCCAAACCGTCGCCAGATCCTCCCAGTAACGCTCTGTGATCCTCATACTGCTGCACATCTGCATCTAGTCCTGCCATATCGCGCTGCAAGACCACATCAATCAGCTCGCGTACACAAGCAAAAGGGTTTTGTGAGCTACTCCAGCCGTCTCTGAGCATCAGCATGCTTTACACAGCAGAGTGAAAGCTTGCGGCAGATGGGTCTGTTCACGCGCTACAACACAGTGGTGAAATATCCTTTCTCTCTGAAAGGCGCTTGCACGGATATACAGCACACATCCGCTCAGCGCTCCTCGTGAAGTCACAACAGTTGACTTGTCAACTGCAGTCGTGTGATGATGCCGCAACCAAGTGTCATGTGTAGCCGTACAAATGCAAGAACTGCTCTGTGAAACGCTCGCTCCAGTAGTTATGCTGTCGATATTACTGGCCTGCGTGTTAACCTCACTAGTTCAGCTTATATGCATGGCATGCCTAATCTTACAAAGTGCGCTGCACACATGTTGATTATACGTCTGACTGCAGGTTGCTCGAGGCAAGCGGATCAGTGCATTTGCGACACTGTCCGGCAGCTCAGTCGACGTACATCATTGGATATGTTGCGTGTGCTCCAGATGTTGTGCAAGATATGACTGCTGTTTTCCACGCGTACAGGTGTAATATTCATATGCGTACTGGTGAACATGCACGAATACTGTAGCACAGACTGATGCATATTACATCTGCTTACCTCAGGAATATATGGAGGGTTGGAGACTATAAAGTGAAACCGTCCTGACCCTTCATGACCTAGCCCTGTAGGTGTGCTGTATTCTGCTGCTGGCGCCAGTGTACACGTGTAACGATCCGCAACTCCGACCTGGCAGAGCGTAGTGTACAAGCATCATGAACAGCGTCTGAGGCTCAAGATGCGAGCTCAACGCATGTAACCTGAATCCAGGACTGTTGCGCTCAAGAAGCTAGGACTATTGCAGGAATGCTGCAGGTGACGATGTCTCGGCGACTGCAACACTGTCACTAGCATTTGTTTGTTCAGTTCATGGGATGGAATCGATGTGTTTCAGTTTGCTTACCTTGACAGCATTCTCAAGAGACAGCTGCACGGCATCAGTACTAATATCGCAGGCGCAACACTTCGCATGAGGCAGCTTATTCAACAGCGCAAGTCCTATCGCTCCTGTCCCGGAGCCAATATCTAGAAACCAAAGCTGCTTATTTGTATCGCTGAGGTGTGGATCTGATGCAATGTGTGCGAGGATCAGTTCGACTAGCTCTTCTGTTTCTGGTCGAGGTATGAGTGTTGGAGGCCGCATGGTGAGCGCAAGGTCGTGCCAATCCCACTCTCCCATGATGTACTGCAGGTTACATAACACAGCATTGAATTCGCATGTCAGAAGGCCAGTCGTCATGTGAGCAATCACGAAACAAGATCGGATAGCGAACGTGTCGGGGCACACAATCAAGCTTTCTCTCGGGGAGTGCTCAGGACCAAGCGAGGCCATGCACGTATATACACACGTAAGCGTTGCGAAGTCACAAGTCACAGAGATAAAGGGCATACTGAGAGCTGACCTACCTGCACAGGCATATGCTGAGAGCGCAACTCGCACAGAGACTTGAACTCGATCCACTGTTCTGGTGTGAGTTCAGCTGGGCTGCTGCGAGCATGAGCCTGTAACAGTTCTCTTGCACCTCTGTACCCAGCTGCTTTTGCCAGCAGCTCAGCTGCAGACACCTCGCTATCGATCACGCTGTATCCATCAGCAGCAGCGGGCAAGCGGAGTGCATCGTTTCGGCAACCATCTAGTGCGCAATGCCATTCAGTGTCACAGCAGACAGAGGTAGACAACGGGCCCACGTAAAACACCAGGGTAGAGCTGAAGGGGAGCCCTGGTGCATATCTATCTGTCAATGTTGATCGCTATCAATTGCTGATAGCGTAAGACGTGCATGATATTTGCGTTTGTTCAGCACCTGAAGTGTTCACCTGAAGTATTCAAGCCAAGCACCTGCGGCTGCAATTGCTTCTCCATAAGTGATGCGTTGCTTATGACCAGCACTCAGTCTGCTGGGCCAAGACTGGCGTGTGTCATTGGGGAAATCAGTTGCTTGGTCTATGCTGCTGGGGATGCGTCGATGTGCACGGTTCGCGTACGCCCGCCTTGTACACCTGCAATCACATACACAAATACAAGGCCATGTTACTCCTCACCACATTGGCTTGTGCAGCTTCGACAGGCTTGAGATTCAGCTACAGCATGCAGACCTTTGTAACGCACCTGCTGCTACATGAAGCGTCTGGCTGTGATCTACACCATGCTGCTGTTGCACACACGGATCTGATTGAATGCAGATGAGAGGCACATCGCGTCGCTGTCGTCGCAGCAGCTGCTGCCTGCGGTCCTACCAGCCACCAGGCCTTCTGCATTGGCCAGGGTCTGCTGGTAAATCACAATAACAGGATTTGACAGGTTTTGGGCTGTCGTGTGTTCAGCCTCCTCTTTCATCGATCTCAAAGCGCAGTGCAATCAGCAATTGGGTTTAGGACAACGTTCCTAGCTGTCGTAGCAATCCAGTCATTCCAAGCTACGCACTTGGATCTTGTTGCAGCACAAGGTGCAACAAGTACACTGAAGTAAAATATGACAGATTGGCAGCCAGTACAAGAGGGTATTGTGCAGATTGTGCAGCTGCTGCAGCTTCTGAGTGACCCTGCTCAAGCATCCCGCCATGCTGAAGGCAACAAGGTCAGGCTTGATGCTTCTTCTGCAAGCAAGCAGTATTGACACGAGCCTCCAGTGCTCATGGCTACTAAGAAGTGTGTCCATTGGATTTTGTGGCAGTATTGCCGCCAGTAGATGTCGCTGCTTGACTCATAATCACGCGGCTGTAGCAGCAACAGCGGTTTAGTGTCTTTGTCGCTGCGCGTTCTATATGTTGACGCGACAGCTAGCGAGCAACAATGCAGCGCTCACATATCACCGCTGCGTTAATATTGTTACTACGCAGACGTCGCAGTTTATTGAAAGATTTCTCGTGATGCTTCGTCTGTCTGGACGTGTGTGATAGACGCTGAATGAGTACAGCAAGACTCCTGAGTTCTTCCTGTATCTCAGCCACCTGTTGGCGCACCAGCTGCAAGGTCTTAGTTCACAGGTCAGCACCACTAGAAAAAATTGTCTTCAAATGTGCGCAAGCTTTCTCCTTTGCAACTACACTCATTACTTACCCAGTACAGTATACCTATAAGGTGTCATTGTGACGTATCAATACAATGAATACTGTGTCGTGTACGCAGGTGCGACAGCTGAGTGGTCTAGTGCTCAAGAGCAAAATCAAACGAGCATTCCCTAGTCTGGCGAAGGAGGCCCAGGCTGTTGTGAGGTAAATTCACGGATATCAGTTTGATTGATATGTGCGCATCCATGTAAGCGGAATGCATTGATTGAAAAAACCTCCTTTCTGTATTTCGCGAACCAGGATGTCTGCTGTCAGTTGCAGCAATTATGCACGGTCATCAACAACATCCAGGTTTTCTATGTACCCTTGCTCTATTGAACAGGAACAATGTGCTTCTAGCGCTGAGGGATACAGACAGGACCATCCGCTCTACAGCAGGCACAGTCACTGCAAGCCTTGCCAGTCAACCGGTCAGTACTTGCTTTACAGACCATGCATCACAATTTCTACGATGCTTCGCTTCATTTGGAGGTCGCCTTGGTCCTCACAAGCACTTGTCAAAGCCAGCAGCTTGCTGCTGAGCATGTGTGTGTTAAGGCTGATCACATGAGACACAATCAAGTTTGTAAGAACACACATCTACTGCGCCGTTCAGATAGCGCTTGCAACGTATGCTCCTGCCGTACACGTCGCTCTGTATGACAACGTCGTGACTGATCTTTACAATCATGCTCACACGATTGTTCCTGTGTGTGCTACAGAAGTGCGGAGGGCTTGCAGCCTGGCCAGAGCTGTTGAGGACACTGGATTCTATGCTAGGCAGCAATGACCCCACACAGATGGATGGTGCCTTCGACGGATTGCAAAAACTGTTGGAAGATGTTGACAGTCTGGAGGATCCTGCCAGTGCTCAGGCGTTACAGCAGCTCATACCACAGTTCCTACGGTAAGCACTTGTTTCAGCGTTGTGTCAGTCATGATGTTAAAGCTTTTCGTTTGTATGAGGCTATCGTATGGTGTTGCGAGGGAATGGTGCGCACTGTGCAGTGGTCGACGGATGTCTGCAGGAAAGCGACCTCACGTGAATTGACCCTGTCGCCCCATCCTCGTACCAATTCTATGATCGGGTTCAACCTGGTTGCTGACTGCGTTAGTGCAGCCTTTAAAAGCAGCCATCACGTACACCACAGCTTCTGCTATACACAGAAAGCACACGAGTAGGCGTTTGCCACACACGACACGCATAAACGCTGGCGTGTGTTTGAGCAGGTGATTGAGGCTTCAGCTGTGATGTGCAATGTATTCTATGTTCGTTGGAGCATTGGTTCTGAGTCAGATAACGGCAAGGTGTTCATCAAATCTACAGCATCTCGAGAAGCTTACCACGCACACATCTTACAAAGGCCTTTGCCGGCTCTTGTCGCTTGGCTATGGTCATCGACGGCACCGTTCACATGATGCTTGTGACTTGGTGTGTTTCTGGTCCCGTTTTGCATGCGTGTATGTTGTGATGCAATGCAGGTACATGGACACTGCTGCTGCTGTGGAACTGCAGCTTGCAGCTATTAAGTGCATGAACAGGTAAGCAGCTACACTTATTCGTCATCTATTATCTATCATCAAAAAGCAAGGTATCATAAGTATCAGAACCCTTGTTCCGCAAGTGCAAGGGCAGTCACCATCAGCGAGCAGTCACGATTATTGTAGAGTTGCAAGCAGTATGCCTTGCGCTGGTGCGATGCTTGTGTACGGCTGTCACCCGGTTGAAAACAGCATGCGCGAGATCTGCATATACTTCTACTCTGGTAGCTGTCGTATGCTTTCATAGCGCAAGAACATGCTTCAGTCAATAGTTGCTATGCAGTGTCTCGGGCATGTGAACGCTTTCGGTCCTTCATGCTTACACGATGTGTGTGCGTTCAGCTGGCCTTTCCTTTGTCGTGAAACCGTTTATCATTTCTTCGAACTGACGTGTAGCAAGTAAGGCAGTACGTTTGGAAGCAGGAGTATGGACGTTGAAGTCATCTGCGTTTGAGCTTTGTTGTGATAGCGCATGTACACCGTTACTTTCACTTTTGTGCTTGCGTATCCCGATGACACATACGAGCGCGATGTTCTCATGTGTATGTGCGTTCGGTTTCTGGTTGCATGTGCACAGGTTGTGTTTGCTAGCAGATAAAGCAGTGCAGCAGCACATGCCACAGTATCTACACCTCTTAGCACAGCTTGCTACTAGCACAACCCCTCAGGTGACATACGCTTTGCATACAGAAAGTTTGCATACAAAAAGGTGACATGCACACGATTTACGACGAATTCACACGTTCGACAAAACATCCTCGCATCACAATAGACAAATGCACCACATCCCGCACAAGCAGGTATCAGAAGTCTCAGAGACTGAGAGACAGCTCACCGTCTTAGGCAGCTGCTGCTTGCACATGATGCCGTGCACCATACTTAGGGGCACACGTTGCGCGTCTCGAGGCCTGCACATCAAACTCGCGTGTACGCTGAGGTTGACTCGAGGCGTTGGCTTGAGGCATTCGCAGCAGGCAGTTTGTAGAGGCAGTGTGTGTGTTTTCTGTTGCAGCCTCTCTGAGACTTTCCTGCCAAGCGTGTCTCTCTCTGCAATCGTAGTGCACTTTCCTTAGTTCGTGCTGTGTAGACGTCATCCAGCTTGTATCTCAGTCAGTTATGTTGCTGAATGTTGTTTGCCTTTGTGGTACAGCCGCTTGAGTAATGCGAGGCTGATAGTATCTTTCGTTACAGCTTCAACGCACTCCACGGCAGTTGACAGCAACCCTCACCTGTCTGCACCTGTTGACTCACGGTGATTCACTGTGCATGCTCTGGCCTGCCTACCGTCATTGACACGTTTGAACTGCATGGGCGCGCTTCTTTTGTCTTACTTCACACGTGTCCGGCTGCATGTCTTGTTGTACCTTATGCGTGTCGGGCTGCATGTACCGCTTGTCACATGCATAGGTGCGGCGAGCTGTATGTCAAGGGCTGACGCATGTAGTGGAAGGATCACCAGCAGCCTTGTGGCCTGCAGTGGATGGCGTACTACGCTTCATGCTCCTAGCTATACAGGTTGCTATGCTCACACAATCTGACGATACAGTAGCTGCACACAGTTTGATTACGTAATACATCCCTCTCGCACACAGCACTGATACGCTTACACCGCACCCTCACCGTGTCTGGTGTTTTCTTGACTCAATCGGCAATAAAAGCTCTTCGACTAGGCTGTGGTGACAGTCGCAACACGTGATGAGCACCAGCGTGCGTTGTCCAGCCTCTCTTCGACTCAATCACGCGACAACGGTGCATGATCTGCAGCAATGCAATGTGGCGGTTCTCCGGATGCTTGACACGTCGCATTCGAGTGCAGCGTGCTAGTCATATAGAATAATGCCTTGTGCTACTACACCACTCGATTAGCACATCATTTTTCACAGTGTCATTCAAGTCTGTACTCACACTTCTACAGAGCAAGCTCGTTAAATGTGCTGCCGATCGATGTCTCATGAGTGCATCCGAAAGTCCAGAGATGTTGTTCCCACTGAGTGAGACGCATGGACCATGTTTCTTCCTACCATGTAAAGCATTCTGGAACTCATGTGAACAATTGAGGTGCGCGCTTGTTGTTGAGCCCATGAAAGCAGACCACCTGTGCGCTGCCCAATCTGAGTTGGTCGCATGCATACTGTTCGTGCGACCATAGCAGGCCAATCGTACACCTAAGTGCCATACACTGCTGTGTGCATACAATGTCACCTGGACACACGTTTGATAGATCCCCGCACACACCTTCTACAGAACCCTGAGGATGCATTGCGCTTGAACATCCATCAGTGTCTCAGCATGCATGTGTGTTGCATGCATGTACTGTGATGTCAAATGAGCAGGACAGCGATGAGATGGTCGCACTAGAGGCTGGAGAGTTCTGGATGGCGCTACTAGCAACGTACGCTTTGTTTCACATGCTACATACACTGTGACATGGTGATGACACATTGCATGCGTGCCTGCATCATCTTGTTGACCTTGTCTGCATTATCTTGCGTGTGACTTGCCGTACGCGACGGTAAGCCATGACGAAAGGTGCTGCTTTGTACCCGAAGTGTTGTTAGTGAACACGTGTGCTTCCTGCATACGATGCGCTTTTATCCTTTGAAGTCTCAGACTTGCCGACGCAGGCTCCGTGCTGGCCTCTTGATCACGCTCTCTGATTGCGACTACGTCACAGCGTCTGTCATGGCTGTATACACAAGGACGCTGATCTGTGTCTATGTACCTCTTCCTGTTTGCTGTATTGTGTGCTGTAGTGAGGGCGTCTCAGCAATGACGCAGTACATCCCAGCTCTTGTGCCGATACTGCTCAAGAATATGCGCTACAGCCAGGATCAAATTGCTGAATTCCAATTAGAGGTACAGAGGTCACATGTGTAGGATTATCACATGTATACATATGTACATACACATGTATACATACACATGTGTCCGGCTTGTGTGGAGTCATCACATGTATGCATACACATGTGTCCGGCTCGTGTCCAAGTGAGACACATCAAGACTAACAGTGGCTGCCTTGCAGTTTTACGAGGTGTGTGGTCGTCACAATACCAAGGTTCTCTCTCGTATAGGGTTGCGGACTTTTGTGTGGATTTGCTTTTTGTACACGTGGAAGGACATCCCACGTCCTTGTGCCAAGACCAGTTCTCGACTGTGCGAATGCCCTTTTTCGGAAGCACCGTGTCAAATGATGCACATGTAACGAGTTAGGCACAGTCAATCTTCAACTGCAAGACGCAGCAGGTCATGTGTGGCCATGTCTCACTCGTAGAGTGTGTCACGTGTTCATGCTGCTCATCGAGTCAGCCTGTGTCTTTGTTGAAGAGGTGTTGTGCCTGACTCTACTCTCATTGTTGCTGATCATTGCGCATTGATGTGGATGCAGCGTCGCATCATGTGTAATTCACTGACACTAATTGCCCGTCACTGCAACACTATCGCAGTCCACATGGCTGCATGCATGTCTTGAACTGCACTGTGTCCCCTCGTTGATGTTGTTGCACAGGCTATGACCACTGAGAACTATGTGTGTGTCTGAGGAATGGACACGCTTCGATTGACATGTATATGTTGCTGGTTTGGTTATTGCTTGCAGGATCCAGCAGATGACACTGTGCCTGACAGGCCTGAAGACATAGCCCCTATGCACAGCAACCGGGTATGTACTGCAGACGCTACCAAGCGTCACATCATGATCCAATTTATACGAGTAATGCTTCGGATTCTTGTTCAACCACGCCTGGTGAGAATCATTCGACTTTCAATGAAGACATGCCGTGCTCATGGGAACGCGCATGTTGCTCGACGCCAGTTGAACATGGAGTTTGACGCCACGAGAGACTGCAGTGACCGCACATGCACGACACGTCTTTGCATGCACCTTCGTGAACGCTGAGTGCATGCGCTGCATAGATGTGCAGCATGCCCTGTTGCAACGCTGCAGTCCCGTGACTCAACCGACCTCGTTTGCTTGTTATACCTTCTATCAGTGAGACTCTCGGCAAAACCATAGAATGCTAGCTTCTACTCTAGCGACGCCATGTATCAACACCCCTCTCCTGTACAGCAAAGTGCATGAAACCTGAGCGACACTGGTCACATTTACCCGTAGCTTTTGCCAACATGCTACTAGACTTTGGTAGACTTACAGCATGCGAGTGGTAGGCTCTCGTTCTCTGAGCTGTGTTGCAGTGACGTACAGTTCCTGTCCGTGACTTTGTGCTGTTACAATCGCGTATGATTGCCATCAAAGTTTGTGTTATACTGTCATCACTGTGTTGTGTCTGGTGTAAGCAGGGCTCAGAAGATGATGATGGAGGCACAGTAGATGCATGGACACTGCGCAAGTGCTGTGCTGCTACCATGGACGAGGTGAGTGGCTACTGAATGACATACACACTCAATAGAAGGGCGAATGTCTCAGACAGACAGAGAGTAGCAGCGTTCAGCGTTGCCTGTTTGCACGCGGTGGCAGTTGAGCCCAAGACGTCGGCATCAACGCCTTGCAATACTATCGAATTACATTTGTGCTCTTGGGGTGCTGTGCTTGTTCAGTATTCTACAGCATTGCTGTTTGATGTGTATAGCGTCTCGATGGATGCAATACCACAAGTTGATAACAATCAATGCACGCACACATGCAGTCTAGCACGATGACATGTGATGCGCGTGCGAGAGACGTGAGATCAGCAGTACGTGTGCTTTTCCAACATACACATGCTGACTGACGCGTCTGCGGTGAAGTGTCTGCGTTGTGTGCGTGCCTGTGTCATCCGTTCAGAGCTATACCACCCGTGTAGAACAGCAAAACCTTTCCCGATCAATCATGAGCCGAAGCTTTGTCTGTTGACATCTGCTTGCCCTGGCTGAATCGGCATGTGGTCTCAAGTGTTTCTCTGTGGCATACGCGGCCACGCTTATGCAGCAAAAGCACAGAGGTACACACACGACCCAGACCTGGTCAATGTGTTTTAACACTCATCCATCATTCTGTGACTGTTGTATGAATGCAGATGGCATGCGTGTTCGGGCCAGAAGTGGTGTTGCCAGCTGTCCTCCCTCACCTGCAACAAGGACTCGGCAGTCAGGATGTAAGCATGTTACACTGCTTCAATGCCATACCAGTGTCTGTCGTGCTCGTGTGTGCAGCCAGTGTGTCACGTGACACTGATGAATTTCGTAGCATCTTTTCACATGTTGCTTGTGATGTATGCAGCAACGCAGCGCTTTTGTTAAGCATAGCTATTCGTCTCACGCATCACGCGCCAGGGCTGTCAATGTAATGTGACCCACACTCACTTGCATATGTATTCACTTGTCAACGGATATGCTCTGATTGAGGCTACTGTCACTGCTTGAGCGCGAACACGTTCATCGTGCACTCATGGCTGATTGCTTCGGCCAAGGCGATCAGACACAGAGTGCTGATCTTGTGGGTTTTGCAAGCTGTAGCCTCAACCGTTAGCATTGACGAGTACAACCACAGAGCAGCGTCGCGTTTATACCCTGTTCTTAGTTCGATGCACGCAAATGTCAGTATCAGTGACACATGTCGAGAGCCACAAACGTTTTTGACTGTCCCTTCTGTGTCTCAAGCCACACTTAACGCATGTTCACGCTGACATCTGCAGCTGTATGCCAACGCATTGAGCTGCAACTGTATGTCACGTGTCTTATGTTGACTTGCTGCAAGGTATGGGAGAGAGAAGCTGCGATGCTGTGCTTGGGAGCTGTCTGTAACGGCTGTGGAGAAGCTATCGAGGTACGTTACACAGCAACATAACGCTATACAGCATCATAACGTTATATAGCATCATAAGATATTGCAAGCCACTATGGTCATCATTGTGAGCTGCATATGTACAGACGTGCAGTGACTTGAGTAAACCCGTATGCTACATGGCATTGTAACATACTGCATGCTAATACGGTCATGAACTGTGAGCTGTATATGTGCAGATGTTTAGTGACGTGTGTAAACTTCTTGTACGCGAACACATGAGTATGCACTCTGTTAGCCATACTGACCTGATTGAACTACACAGCGATTCATCGAAGCGAGGCTCGTTGGGTACAGCTAGGACGAGGCGGATTTGCCCACTCATGTGTTTTCCAAGGGGCACGCTGACTGATCCAAACTTGAGATAATGCTCAGAGCAGCGCTGTAGCATGAAATGTGCTAAAGACCTGTATCACTTCTGACTAATTCGACCATACATACGCACTGCATGTCCGCCTGAGCACAATAACTCAGCCGCAGAACGTGATGCTCAAGCCAGCCACACGTCTTACACGCCCCTGCATGAAATGCGCGCGCATGACCCTTCTGATCTGCTCATGGCAGCGGCGTGTAGTGCAGCACATTGCTATGTCTGAGCTGCCTATACAGGTACATTGTAAGGTGAGCGTGCGTGCTTGCAAGGTGCAAGCACTCCTTCCTGTTCCGCTGGAAGACAATCTCCTCTGCGGGCGTCAATGCCGTAGCACTGCGTTGTACAGTGAGCAGCAGCACGTGTATATGCTGTTCAGCTTGTAAGTCCATGCTTACGGCAGCGCACACAGCTTCTGACGGCGTACACTCTCTGAGTATACACCATCTGCATATGTTTCCTGCCATTGTGTGCGTGTGTTGCAGCCGCATTTGAACCAGATAGTGCCATTCCTGTTGCAGCAGTGCAGCGCTGATGTGCCTCAAGTAAGGCTCATGGCATGCTGGTGCGTCTCCAGGTACAGTGTCGCAAGGGTATAACTATGCTCGTGCGCTGTATGTTTTGCTGGCCACGACAAAGCTTGTCTGTACTACATAGACTCCCAAGCGCCTTGTTGCTCCGCATCTGTCAGCTACGTGTGACAATGACTATCATGTTTTGCGTTTCAGATCCACTGCACCTTAGCTTGCATATGCGCGCGCATGTGTGTTCCAGAGTGGTCGTGTTGCACGCAGACACCAGCACATCCACAGGCTGCGTGCATACGCGTATGTTTAGGACCCCTCGCTTCCTATGCCTGTGCACTCGCGCATGTCTATATCCGAGCGTCTTTGTATGTTCGCGTTGTGCGTATGTCTTTGTGACGCGTGCTGTATAATCATGTAGATATGCAGGCTGGGTGTTGTTACAAGAGCCAGAGGAGCAACACCTTGTGCCTCTCATACAGAAGTTGCTTGAGAGAGTACAGACAGAGAGAAACAAAAAGGTATGTGCGTGTACCTGGACACTTTCCATGAGAGAACATCGATTGACTTATAGACATGTATAGGTTGTCAGCACTCTGAGCCATGAACGAAGCTCTTTGCAGGTTCTTCGCGGTGCTTTTCAAGCAGTGTTGCGAACATTCGCTCAGTCTTTGTCATGCATCGTGTAAGGTTTGCGTCTAAGATTGTCTTTTGCTGTAGTCTCAGAGAGATGAGCTTACGCCATGCCGCACGTCGTATACGATGCACTGGAGGTGTCACCAAATCTGTGTGTCCGATGTGTCCGATGATTAGAACGCTACACATCCGCTTCTGTTGAGACCTGAAGGGTGAATGACGTCATGGACGGCACAATCGAGATGTGTAAACACATCATTCTGGAAGCATTCTATTTTGATTTTTAAGCTGTGGGCCTCAACAATCTGCTGTATGGATCCTTGTGTTCCGATCTGTGTTCGGTATGTATTCACGGCTGTAAATTGTAGAACCAAATTATGGACACCTTGAACGGTGTCTGCGCCGTATGGCATAACGCCTGTGCGCTATGTGCAGTGTTGTAGCAATGAGTCGGTGCATTCCCATTGACACAACAACGTCCTCAACATGATAGCGTTGTATGTACGCTTGTATGTACAGGTGCAAGAAGCCGCTTGCAGTGCGATTGCCACACTCGAAGAAACAGCAGGCGATAGGGTGAGTATACAGACTGTGGCACGCATACGTAAGCTCTATCACCCGGTAGTGGTATTCTTTGGTGTGCCGTACGATGCACAACTTGACTAGACATCCTATACTCACAATCACAGCCGTGCGAGACCATGTCTGTAGTGCTTCCTCCTGTTCTCCACAAATCTGTAAGTGTGTTCGTACTGATGTTGATTTAAGTATGTGCTGTGTTACCTTGCATTGCCGTAACGCCCTACTTGAGAGGTTTCGTGCAGACGGTTGCATCTGTGCACCACCGGGCTGACCTGTGTGTTCGTATACACGCTGTAGTGTCTCTGTTGTGATGTTTCCGTTGTTATGTTGCAATCGACACCTACCCGTAAGTGTCTTGAGAGTCACGCGTACTTCACCACATATGCGTTGTGACACCTCTGCTATGTATATTGTGCGTATCATTGCAATGCAGTTGACGCCCTACTTGAGGCACTTTGTGCAGACCTTTGCAGCAGCACTACACCGATATCAAGTGAGGTCAAGCATCATGCTCTTTGATACGATAGGCACACTCGCTGACAGGGTTGGCGACGACCTTGCACAAAATGAGGTGAGTGTCATCCTTTGCATTCTACGCACATCGACTTACACACTTACACCTCGACCGTTCTGATGGTGCGGCTTCGCAACGTGCTTGTGTCAATACCTCATGTGACAAGCAATCACACGCATCACGTATGTGGCTGCGTATACTCGCGCATCATTTTTATGTGCGTATACAGCCGTGCAGATTGACTCCGTCCATCTAACTCTATACGTGTATGCGCACCTATACAGAAGTGAGCGCACGACCAATGTGTATGTGCAACATCGACTGTGGTCAGATTCTCGTGCGTCTCCTTGTGTATGCGTATGTTCAAGCATGTTGACGCATCAATTGATTATGATAAGCTCGAGTGTGATTTTTAACTTGATTTGAGTGCACAGTTATGACTGTGTGTCTTCATGTGTGCGCGTGTGTGTGCCTATATCCGTGTACATGTATCTGTGCAGCTGGTGAATTGGTTGATGCCGCCGCTGCTGGCGAAGCTGTCAGCCGTTACGCCAGAGCAGATACACATGCTTGCACTGTTGGAATGTCTTGGCTGCTTAGCGCAAGCACTTGGCACATCCCTACAGGTAAGGCACTTTTTTGTTCCCTCGTGTGGTTTCCACGCAATGGGTGCTAATCTTTCACCCTGTTCTGTTTAAGGTACCCGTATGTTCTCTCTCTCTCTCTCTCTCTCTCTCTCTCTATGCTGATGTCAATGGAAACATGCAACAGCTATCTGCACGAGCTGTTGACGGCATACGTGTGCATGCTACGTATGCCCTTTGATCTTTCCTCTGTGTGTTTGTGTGATGCTTTGCTATGCTGACCTAATGGTATCAGGACTATGCAGGAGCAATTTATACAAGGTGTTTAGAGCTGTGTGAGAAGTGCTTTTACATCATGGCTGCTGCTCGCAATGCACGTGAGACTGCAGACCCTTCAGCTCAAGGTACTACCTGTATGCTTTGATTTAGCATACCTTGCTTCTTCTCACACTACTATACCGTCCTTCTCACCTCACACGGTGCGCCACACAAGCACACACTTAGTGCTTGACGAGATGTCCCAGCTCAAGGAGTGCGCTACGCTTCCTTGTATAGAACGACCTGTTCCCTACTTGTTGGAAACAAGGTTGCATGCAAATCCGACATCTACAGTCGTGTCCTTCTACTGTGTCGCACAGTCTGCGCACGCCTGTGTTGACATTGTTCAGGACGGAGTTGCGCTTGTGACCCTGTTTACATTTGATTGTGTCCCGAGTGTCCCGCTTTGCTCCAGTTTACTGTCAGATCTGATCGAATGCAAATTTTGTCATTTTACCTTTTCGAATTTCCGAATCTTCGTGCTCCACGACCGGTGTGTCGATATGCTGTTAGATTCATGTCCTGTGACATAGTGGCATGTATATGCGTGACATGCCCTTGCTTGAGTAAACGCCAGCTTTTTAAAAATTTTCTTGGTGTCATTTTTCGGGTGTCAACAGATGAGAGCGAGCAGCCGGATGAAGACTGTCAGTTTCTGGTTGGCGCTCTAGATCTAGCAGCACATGTTGTGCAGGCCATGGGCACTGCTTTCCAGCACATGATCACTAGCTCATCCGTGCTTGGCTTGATCTTTCAGGTACATGAACAGATCAATGATGCATATTCTTATCACGTGAAGACTTGTAGAAGCTGTTGCGTGAAAGACGGCAGTATGAGTGACTGTGTCGCCTCAACTCGTGCGAGAGCACATGAGCACCTGCGACATCGTGCTTGACTAAGCCTGCTCAGAGATATGATGAACAGTATATCTTTCTACGAACTACTTAGCCTCCTTGGGTGCAGAACAGACACACTCGCTCCTGTATCAAGCTGCGATGGTTCTACAGCTTTACACTGTGTCTGTTCTGCATGTCAGTACATGGCTACAAGGTTGCCTGGTAGCGTTGCTAAGCCTGCGGTGTCATTGCGATCTTTTTTTCTGCGATGTGTCTTTGCAGCTGACGCAGCTAGGCATAGCAGATGTAAACCAGAGCACCCTCTCGCTGCTTGGCGAAATCTGCAAGGTAGCGTCCACACCCAATACTGACACCCATGAGATCTGTACATGCGCAGTGATCATCGCTTGATGGATTGCTTTTCTCGTGTGTGTAGAACCCTGTCATGTTTGACATCACTCTACGGACTGCTCATGCAATCACCACGCTTTCAATGGATGTCAGGCTTGTTTATAGGCACGAATCACTCTTGAAGCTTCTGCATCTTATGGCAAAAACATCCGCCCCCCCTACATTTCTTGCATCAATATTGGTTGCTATGCTATCATGAATTACAGACAGCAACACGGTCTATGTCGCGAGGACTTAGTCAAGTCACGATGGTACACGTTCAACTGCCCAATACTTCGCATCAATGTCGATTGCTATGCTATCACGAGTAGCGGCTGTTTTACACGGCTGGCTTGTATCATTACGGACAGTACCACGTCACACGCATGCCTGTTATTTGACGTGACAGGTCTTGTCCCCTTGTCTGTTATATGCTGTTTGTGATTGACGTGGTGCACATGCAGGCAGCAGTAGGTCCAGTATCAGCAGCACTGCCTCAATTGATGCCACTCATTATAGCAAATCTGGACCCTAAGCATAGAGCTGTGGCTGCTAATGCTAGCTGGGCTATTGGCGAACTTAGGTTGACACACAAACACACTCACACACACACATGTACATGCACCCACTCACGTACCGTGCAGAACGCCGCAATGAATCATCCTTGCAAGACAGGAAAGGGTGCGAGCATGCGAACTTGTATCAGTGGCGGCACCTGGAAGCACGCAGTCCTTGCCTCATGCGTCGTCATGCGCACTTCCATCATAACGTAGTGGAAGCAATCTAACAACGAGCTATACCCCAACTTCCGATCCACTCTCAAGTCACGAAGCACTGAGCTTTGCTATCTTATGATGCAGCCTGTATCTGTGCTGGTGTACTGGCGCGTGTGTCACATTGCGTCGCCATGTTCAGTGCACAAACAGTGCAATGAACATGAGCCTGGGTTCCGGTGTTTGTATGTGTGTGGATATGTTTATGTATGTATGTATGTGTGCAAGTATGTGTGTGTATGTATGCATGATGTGTATGTGTGTGTATGTCTCATATCACATCTTGTTCTGTGTACCCATGTTACGCGCACACGCACAGTGAGAGGATAGGCACAGGAATGGACCCCTACTGTGCAAGCATACTGCCCCCTATGCAAAAACTGCTACAGCTGGACCAACAAATGCAGCAGCAACAGCAGCAGCGACAGGATCAACCTGCTAATGAACATGCAGAAGGTTCGCAGATTTACGTTCGACATCATAATTTTACAGTGCAAAAGCTAGTCGCAGCTTAGAAGTGTCTGGTGCATCCACGCATGCCTGCCTGATAGCATTGCGATGCCTCTCGCGTGAAACAAACTGTCTGCGAGCACATCCTGGCAGGAGCAAAGGTTGCATGTAGCATACGGTGTTACAGCATCACGTCGCACAAAGAGGCGCGCAAGCTCAGTACGTTGCGTCAGCCACGTGTTTGTGTTCAACTTGATGCGTGATGCCTTGTGTTGCACTGCTCCTTCCGCCTTGTTGGCACATGCTCGCGTCCAAACACAAATGCATCAGACCATGCACTTGTACGCTTGTTTCAGGCATGCAAGCTCTCTACTATATACTACGAGTACATATGTGTATATATACCACGTATACATGTACACAGATTTGAACGAAGTCCCGTGGGCTCGTTTGCATCACGTGTTTTGTTCGCATAAGGTATACAGGTTACGCATATCCACGAAGTTGTGCACAAATACGCATCAGGCTTGCTTCCTACCTGAAGAGTGTGTGACTGCATCCATGCACATACATACGCTGCTGAGATCAGCAACATTGTAGACGCGGGTGTGCGCTGACCTACGCGTTCACCTGTGTTTGCCTGATACATGTTCCTTCTTCGATGCAACATGTAATGCGACTCATAATCGTCTTTCGATGCTTGATATATGCATCTCTGTTACCGGCAAAACATTGAACTCACAGAAGATGACGAGAGTGATACAGTGCAGAGGAACACCTTTGCGCTGCTGGAGAATGCCAGCATCACAATGGCAAAGCTGGGGAATGCATGCCCACAGGTTATGGCTCCGCAGCTGGGGGTCTACTTCTGCGACTGGTGCAGAGCTATTGCCTATGTGCGCATGAGGTATGCTAATGTTTCAACGAGATAGTTGAATATTCAGCGATATTACTGCATGCGTAGATGACTCCTCCGGGCTCTTGTCGTTGACGGTTGTGTCTTGGTGTGTCACATTAAGTATGAAGATTTCATGTGCAACGATGTCACAGCATGCGTGCGTGACTCCTACGGACGCTGTCACCTGGCGATCGTGCCTCTGTGTGTCACATCAGAGTGTCTTGTTCATGATTAGTAATAGGCCAGCATTGTCGCTCATTTGTGCAGGAGGATCACGAGTCGTAATGTTCAAGCGACTGCGATGCCGATCCAACCGGTTCCGTCATCGGATGTATCTGTCTACTGATATGATGAGATTTTGGTCTCAGGAGCACGCACCTGTTGACTGCCTTAGTGCAGACACCTAGCACTGACGAGTCAGTCAGGCTGTTGCGTTCTGGTCGTTGGTGTTTGCGCAGCGAAAACGTGTAGCTTTTATATATTGCTGCATGCACGTGTCTTTGAGGTGTTGCGCGGCTACTGCTTGTAAGTACACCCGCAATGAGATCAAGCCAGAGGTCATTTTCTGTTCTTCGCTGGTAGATTTCATCGCGTCATATCGAAGACATGCAACTTAGTCTCTACATCTGATGTGTCGGAATACGCATGCTGAACACATACGACTTTATCTGTTTATGTTGTGCGCTGATTGTATCTCTCTCTCTGCATATTTTCCGGTATACAGCGAGGATAGGGCACTAGTCTTCAACTCTCTACTCGATCTTGCGCAACAGAACTCAGCTGTGCTGTTGCAATCACGGGAGACCATCAGTGCATTTGTCCTGGCTGTAACGGGTTGGACTGTCGTGCAACAAGCCTGGGAGCGAGACCCTGACCCTCATCTTGGAGGTATGCTGCTATGCTTTGATCTTTGTATCAGTATAGAGCAGTTCAGTCACACAAGCATGTGGTACATTCAACATACGTGCAGTGCATATGCTGTACGCAGTTCGAAAACGGTGGCACTGTGTGCCATCACACTGCGATTGCAGAGTACGTAGGGTGTGATTCACAGCCATGTCGAAAGCCTGTTATGCAGTATCGTCGTGGAATTGCACATGTTTGTGTGACTATCTCATTGGGCGATCGCATCCCTTTGTATTTCGCCGTCGCTTACGGCCGTGCATAGTCACAGTGCGGATCAGGCATCCCCAATGGTGTTCCTACTGCCAACAATGACGTCAAATCATATGTCACAGTATGTCAGAGAGTCGCTTCTCTCATTGCTATTTGATCATCTTGTCTGATCACCTTTGTCCTTGTACATGTATCGCATGTTGTGTGCACGATATGTGCAATAGGCGGTCAGGCAGATAGCGAAGGGGAAGTGTGGATCCCTCCACAGCTACCCCCTGACGTTGCACACAAGTGCCTAACTGTACTACAAGTGTGAGTGTTGCACACATGGATGACCTACACAATCGTGTACGTTTTCAATGTGCCACCCTGCAAGTGATGCATACAACTGCATGTCGCTCATGTTTCAGCATACGCACTTTGACGTGTGATGCATGCACTGTGGCGCACAAGGTTTGTTCAAGGCTTTACACAAGCTTGACACGGTCATATAGTCTTGAAAGTGTACGCAGATCTTGAACTGATGCGCATTGCACCAGGCGGTCCGTGGACGCGCTCGTGCGTTCGAAGTACTCACGTCATCCCAAAACCGCGTGTCGTGTGTGACTGGCTTGCAATTCCATCACAGGATCAGCCAAACACGGGATACGCTGTGGCAGCAGGCAACATCCTACATGCACCCTGGAGCACGAGCGCTGCTGCAACGAGCGATGAGAACACCATGATGCCGAAACAAAATTCGCCCAAATCACACAACATGAATCACGCCACGCGAGAACAGAAAGAAGGGATCAGCCCTTGTACACTGGCACTCATCGGATATTTGCTTTGCTCGTTGACGCCTGCGAAACTTTGGTGTTTGTTGCTTTCTGACGGTTTTGATTGCAAGTAGTGTTCGGTCTTCGCTTGGTTTTGTGCTTGCTGCCTCGGGCTTGCATGTCTGTGTCATTGTGCCTTGCGCTACCGGAGGCCAGCCTAAGACAAATGTGCATGTTCGGTTACGGCGCTCGCCTGCTCGAGTGCCACGGAAGGCACTCCAAAGAGTAGCCGACCCAGACTCGGAGTTTCCTTGAATCTTGCAGTGTTACCCAGCCTGTTCTCTTATTATCGACGACCATCGATCAGAAACAGCCGGTTTGGTCCTACCTGCCGTTCAGAAAGCTGCTTCGCTCTTCATTTGCTGTATCTTTCGTGGGACCCGCACGCTGTTATCCCCCCCCTTTTTCCTGAGGTCACAGGAGTTCGATCTCTTCAGCATCCAACTCTCGATTGCTGTTTGTTCACTGAGACAACATGGACGAGGAGGGCTTTGCGATTCGTATGATGGCCCTGATGCTGAGCTTAGGAGGCCCTGTCCCTCGGCGAGATCCAGCATTCGTGCAGCAACATCTAGATCAGCTGAAACAGGTCGAAGCCATGGTGTCCAATGAAGATCAGACCACCTTCATGGTGCAGAGCACACAAGGCGACCGCTCACAAGCTACTGCAGCTCTGCCGCTGACCAAGCTTTCGTTCATCACTGA
>CAXIVC010000114.1:27500-30000 GCA_964035585.1 Polytrichum formosum | reverse complement strand
GGTCGTAAATGCCCGAACCCCCTAAATAGATCAACTTCGATACCTTTTTTTAATCGGGTCCTAAACACATCAAAATCGTAAATAGGTGAAGATGCAGACCTTTTTTTTTATCCGGCCGTAAATACCATCAATTACCAGGGTTTCTGATCGGCACGCGAGTGTGTTCGGTTCCATTCGAATCCGAGGCAAGTGCGTTTCTGCTCCGAAACGAATGAAACCCGAATCCACCCAATACCGACCTCTCGGATTCGTAATACCTGACTGTGTTTCGGATCGAATTAACTAATTCGTACCTTCCGAATTCGTCCATGAACAGATCCTAATCATATACCTTTTTTGTTTTTGAGGTTTAGGGTCCTAAATATATCCTATTCCATACCCATTTTATTTTGCTCCACCCATTTCACTCCTTCGCATCCAATTAACTAACGCCCAGGTTTAACCCTCACCTTCCGAATTCATCCATCCACGAAATAGATCATAATCTGTACCTATTTTTAGTCATGTCGTAAATAGATCATAATCGAATCCACCCGACCAATCGACCGCATTTATACCTAGGTGTGTCTAAATGCATTCGTGTTTAGTATGCCTATTTTCAGTTGGGCCCTAAATAAATCTAAATCCAGACCTCTTTTTTAATCCGGCCATAAATAGATGTGACCCAATCCACCCAATTAATCGACCGGATCAAAACCTAGGTGTGTCGGGTTCCATTTGTATCCGACGCCTATTATTAATCTGGCCCTAAATATATCTAGATCCACACCATTTTCTAAATCCGGTCATGCGTGGATGAAAACCGCAAATAGACAAAGTTTGATACCTATTTTTAATCGGGTCGTACATATATGAAAATCGAATCCACCAATTACCAAGGTTCCGGATTAAACCCCTTAGTGTGTTGAATTCCATTTTGTATCCCACACCCATGTGTTTGCTCCCAAATACATCAGAAGCGAATCCACCCTAGTACCAAGGTTTGGGATTAACACCCAAGTGTGTCGAATTTCCATTTGTATCCCACACCCATGTGTGTTTGCTCCTTAATGAATGACAACCGAACCCACCCAATACCAAGGTTTGGGATTCATACCCAAGTGTGTTGAATTCCATTTGCATCCAACCCCCATTTTTAGTCGGCTCGTAAATAGATGAATACCCAATACCTTAGTGTGTTGAATTCCATTTTGTATCCGAGACCCATGTGTTTGCTCCTAAATGAATGAGAACCGAACCCACCCAATACCCAATACCCAATACCTTAGTGTGTTGAATTCCATTTTGTATCCCACACCCATGTGTGTTTGCTCCTTAATGAATGACAACCGAACCCACCCAATACCAAGGTTTGGGATTCATACCCAAGTGTGTTGAATTCCATTTGTATCCAACCCCCATTTTTAGTCGGCTCGTAAATAGATGAAAATATATGCCTATTTTAAACCGGGCATAAATAGACGAAAACTGAACCCACCCTAATACCAAGGTTGGGGATTAATATTTGTATCAGTGTTGGGTTCTATTTGTATTGGAGACCTATTTTTAGTCGGGACTAGCAGGTGGAGTGAGGGAACCGCGGCGGGCACTAGCAGAATTGTAGCAGAAGTGACTGGGACTGGGACTAGCGGGCGCTAGTCGGGACTGGCGGGGGCGCCGTGGCGACTGGGACTAGCGGGCGCTAATCGGGACTGGCGGGGGCGCCGTCGCGACCGGGACTAGCGGGCGCTAATCGGGACTGGCGGGGGCGCCGTCGCGACCGGGACTAGCGGGGCGCTAGTCGGGACTGGCGGGGGCGCCGTAGCGACTGGGACTGGCGGGGGCGCGGTCGGGACAGGTGGGGGCGGGACAGGTGGCAGAGGGGTTATTTATATCAATTTTATATTAATTTAACTAAATAAAAACTATATATAGATTTTACTTTATTCATTTTTTATACGGGAGGAGGGAGGGGGAGGAGTGACGGAGCAGCGCGGGGAGGAGTGGCGGAGCAGCGCGGGGAGGCCCCAGCGGCTAAGGGGAAAACGTCTACCTGGCCCCAAACTTGAGCAGAGAGACAAAAGCTGACTTGACGGTGGGGGAGGGGCCCTGCGCGGAGTCCCAGAGGCTTATACGTGGGGAGTCGGTTGGAGCGGCAGGGGTCGTGCGACTCGCCACAAGCCAGCGCGAGAAACGAATTGATCCTGAAGCTTGTGGGAGAGGGGTGAGCTGCCTGATGGGCCTTCGTGGCCCGGCCGTGGTTAGCCTTATTTTCCGCGAGTGAAGGGTGAAGATTTGGATCGAAGCGTAGGGGGCGCATCGGGTGGGAAAGTCGAGTGGGGCAAGGGTTTCGGCAAACGAAAACCGTCGAATGCAAAGGATGGCGGACGACGGAATGTAGGCCTTTGAAGTAGAAACCCAGCCCCCGAGATGGCACGACCTGGTGCGATTGGCCTCGTGTGGCTTTCGGGGACCAGGATCGATCTTAGCGCCGGGAGGGGAGGGGCTGCCTGATGGGCCT
>CAXIVC010000114.1:15000-17500 GCA_964035585.1 Polytrichum formosum | reverse complement strand
TTAAACCCCTTAGTGTGTTGAATTCCATTTTGTATCCCACACCCATGTGTTTGCTCCCAAATACATCAGAAGCGAATCCACCCTAGTACCAAGGTTTGGGATTAACACCCAAGTGTGTCGAATTTCCATTTGTATCCCACACCCATGTGTGTTTGCTCCTTAATGAATGACAACCGAACCCACCCAATACCAAGGTTTGGGATTCATACCCAAGTGTGTTGAATTCCATTTGCATCCAACCCCCATTTTTAGTCGGCTCGTAAATAGATGAATACCCAATACCTTAGTGTGTTGAATTCCATTTTGTATCCGAGACCCATGTGTTTGCTCCTAAATGAATGAGAACCGAACCCACCCAATACCCAATACCCAATACCTTAGTGTGTTGAATTCCATTTTGTATCCCACACCCATGTGTGTTTGCTCCTTAATGAATGACAACCGAACCCACCCAATACCAAGGTTTGGGATTCATACCCAAGTGTGTTGAATTCCATTTGTATCCAACCCCCATTTTTAGTCGGCTCGTAAATAGATGAAAATATATGCCTATTTTAAACCGGGCATAAATAGACGAAAACTGAACCCACCCTAATACCAAGGTTGGGGATTAATATTTGTATCAGTGTTGGGTTCTATTTGTATTGGAGACCTATTTTTAGTCGGGACTAGCAGGTGGAGTGAGGGAACCGCGGCGGGCACTAGCAGAATTGTAGCAGAAGTGACTGGGACTGGGACTAGCGGGCGCTAGTCGGGACTGGCGGGGGCGCCGTGGCGACTGGGACTAGCGGGCGCTAATCGGGACTGGCGGGGGCGCCGTCGCGACCGGGACTAGCGGGCGCTAATCGGGACTGGCGGGGGCGCCGTCGCGACCGGGACTAGCGGGGCGCTAGTCGGGACTGGCGGGGGCGCCGTAGCGACTGGGACTGGCGGGGGCGCGGTCGGGACAGGTGGGGGCGGGACAGGTGGCAGAGGGGTTATTTATATCAATTTTATATTAATTTAACTAAATAAAAACTATATATAGATTTTACTTTATTCATTTTTTATACGGGAGGAGGGAGGGGGAGGAGTGACGGAGCAGCGCGGGGAGGAGTGGCGGAGCAGCGCGGGGAGGCCCCAGCGGCTAAGGGGAAAACGTCTACCTGGCCCCAAACTTGAGCAGAGAGACAAAAGCTGACTTGACGGTGGGGGAGGGGCCCTGCGCGGAGTCCCAGAGGCTTATACGTGGGGAGTCGGTTGGAGCGGCAGGGGTCGTGCGACTCGCCACAAGCCAGCGCGAGAAACGAATTGATCCTGAAGCTTGTGGGAGAGGGGTGAGCTGCCTGATGGGCCTTCGTGGCCCGGCCGTGGTTAGCCTTATTTTCCGCGAGTGAAGGGTGAAGATTTGGATCGAAGCGTAGGGGGCGCATCGGGTGGGAAAGTCGAGTGGGGCAAGGGTTTCGGCAAACGAAAACCGTCGAATGCAAAGGATGGCGGACGACGGAATGTAGGCCTTTGAAGTAGAAACCCAGCCCCCGAGATGGCACGACCTGGTGCGATTGGCCTCGTGTGGCTTTCGGGGACCAGGATCGATCTTAGCGCCGGGAGGGGAGGGGCTGCCTGATGGGCCTTCGTGGCCCGGCCGCGGCACCCTCGTGATTCCGGTGCGAGGAGAACATTCTGGTCGAAATTGCGAGGGAATCGGGAAAAGGGAAAACGTCTACCTGGCCCCAACTGTGAGCAGAGAGACAAAAGGATGTTTGACGATGGGGGAGGGGCCCTGCACGGAGTCCCAGAGGCTTCTACAAGGGGAGGCGGCTCTGCCGACCGACCCTGCCCGCTGCAGAACCAGGATCGATCTTAGCGCCGGGAGGGGAGGGGCTGCCTGATGGGCCTTCGTGGCCCGGCCGCGGCACCCTCGTGATTCCGGTGCGAGGAGAACATTCGGGTCGAGATTGCGAGGGAATCGGAAAGCGTATCGGGGTTGCGTGGGGCTAGTCCGGCAAACGAAAACCGTCGAAGGCAAAGGATGGCGGACGACGGAATGTAGGCCTTCTGAGTAGGGCTAGCCCCAGAGATAAACCGAGGCGCTCCCGCCCCTTTGTCGGGCCGACGCGAGGGGGCCCCAACCCCAGCGGCTTCGGGAAAAAACGGGAAAAGGGAAAACGTCTACCTGGCCCCTACTCTCGGCAGAGAGATGTCACAAATCCCTCTTCGATGAGGGAGACGCGAGCATTGCACGAATCCCGATTCAACAAGGGAGACGCTCGCGTCCAAGTCAAAATCGGGAATCCCATTGTCAAATGGGGGGGGCAAAGCTGCCTCGGGGAAAAAAAGCCTTCCTTCGACGATATTCGGATTTAGCCCCGGATTCACCCCTGGGCCGGGTAACACCGGCTAGACCGCTGGAAGGAAATATTTTCCCGAGGGAGTGGCAGTCCCTCCGTCCCGATCCGCCCCCGCGGCTTCGGGAAAACGTCTACCTGGCCCCGACTCTCGGCAGAGAGACAAAAGGTTG